>CM041780.1:102800631-102836179 GCA_023374045.1 Limonium bicolor
TCCGTATATAAGTCTCAGGTAATATATATATCTTATTATCCTGATGCTACAACGTTTACTTACGTTCCTTATATTACACATATAAGATAGCATCATTGCCGCTAGTTCGTTTTATAATATGTTCATATATACGAACGGTACTGTTATCGTGCAACAGTAATATTAAAGCAGCATTAATACACAACTCAAGCATATTAATTCACACAAGCAGACATTCAATCTTATCACAGATTTTCACACAATGTCTGAACTGAGGAAATCCTCAGAGACAATCAAGCCACATAAATAACATACCGTTCACCCTGAAAGTATTACGGTGGAGTATGATTCAGCTAGATCCGATGCTCCTCGTGTCGTCTCTAACAATCTATCAATATGCATCACACTATGCATCAGCATCTCATACTAACAACACACTACGGCACCCCGTACCGTTACTAATCCATCCCGGTTTATTCCCCGTTACTAACTGATAACTTTTGTCGGGTTTTCGGTTTAACTCGGGATTAGGAAAGACGTCATATTTCATGCGTGGTTACGTCGAGTATATTAATATACTTAACTTTAAACGTTTACTATCGCATGTAATTTAATACACATTTGTATATCATATAGCTTGTCACTATATTGCATGTATAATCTTAATTTTTATTATACATCTCACCTTAGTATTTATTTTCCTAAGGTTTGTTTTTCCAAGTTTAATGTGGTATAATTCGTATTTAAAAATACTTTGAATTATATGAATCCTTATTATTCCATGCACACTCCTAACATTAGAGCTTCCATATCTAATGTTTGTAATTCTTTTTCCTTTCACCTTATATCATTTTAAATTATGTTAATACATGGTTATGAACCATATTGTATTTTTCCACACCATAACATATATTTATTCATATACATGTATTAATGGACCATTTATTATATGGTAAATCTTTATGATATTCATTCTCTTTTAATGAACATTTCTTATATTATAAATGTTATAACCTTTATAACATTGAAAACCATATTATAAATTTTTGTTCTAAAATTCCCATTAATTCCGAACAGCATTTATTTTCTTGAATATTACAAAATCCACCACATAATCATTATAATGTTATATTATAGCTATATAACATATATTATGACATTTATGTCATTAAAACAATTATAACCTATAGTTATAAATTGTTATAAAATACCAAATGGACCATAGCCTTTTCGGTTTTATTAATTCCCACCATACTTTCAGATTTTACAAATCAATCCCAAATTATAATACATAGTTTTCTAATATTTAAAACTATATATTATACATATATCTTTATAAAATCTTGTATATAACTCCAAAAATTACCAAACTATACCAAAAGGTTATAAATACCATTCCTAACCTTATACTCTTATAATTCACGGTTTTTACCCACATGTTACCCATTTGTAACAATGTTATAAAATATCATATATTATACTTATATATTTCATATTAACTCCAAACTTAACCAAATAAATTCCTAAAAATTCCTAATACTCCATAGGTGTATAAAATACCATTTTATACCCAAAACTTTCGGTAATCACACATATACCCATATGTTATGTAATTTTTACCTTTTAATACATAACTTAGTATAATTTGATAATTAAATTAATAAATCATCAAATCTGGTCAAAGTCTTTTGCTTGGTCAATGTTTGACTTCCAAACATCATTTTGACCCTACTTCCACGGTAATTACATAGATTACCCCTAACTTTCCAATATTTACAATTTCACCCAAAACTATATATAATCTTATAATTTTTATAAACTCATTTAAACTTCTAAATTTCGGCTATATCCCTTTTATAGCCCCCAAATTTAATTTAATTACACTATAACCCCAATAATATGCGGTAATGCATATTTAGCACTTAAACTTAATTAAAAGCTTATAAATGCATAAATAAAATGGCCTAAAGTACATGGCCTTATTACAAACATTGGCTTATAAAATAAATTACACATAAATGCCCAAAAATGCTGTAAACTCTCGGCCCTTACCATATATTTTCATTAATTACCAATTTTCCACATAATGTCTTAAATTTGACAATTATGCTAATTAATTAGTTATAAAATTTATTAAACCATTCCTTAATCACCTAAGGTCAAAATAAGACCTTAAATACCTTGTTCACTCACGGCACAATATATACACATATGTATAATTACATAGTAATATACCAAGTGAAGGTTTAAGTGATTTATACCTTGTTTTTGCCTAGTTAAGGCCTTGTTTGGCCACGCCCAGCTTAGGATAAAATTTCCACAGCATTATTTACATGTTTTCAAACAGCAATTAAGGCATAGTTAGTCTCCAAGCAAGATCTAACCATAAGAAGTGTTTAATGTCAATTTTCAAGGTAAAATTTACCTTGAAATACCAAGGTAAACAAGGTTGGTCTCGGCCTGTTTTTACAGTAGGCAAAGAGTGTTAAAAGAGCTACTAAAACCAAGCTTTAAACTGGTATAACTCAGATTAGAAGATAGCTAATCTTTACCTTGTTTAAAATGTGTTTTTGGCTTGGATCTGGTTATACTTCGAAGCTCTTGATGTACCAACTGGATAAGTATGTTAAGATGAAGATTATAAGCTTAGAAACAAAGTTTCACAGCCGAATTTGAAGGGAATCAAAAGATATGTGCTTAAAGCACATTTTTATACCTTAAGAACAAGATTAGCTTTCTCCACCTTCTTCCCTTGTTAAGGCCGAGATACACCCTCCATTTAACCTCCATAACAACCTAAGAACATTGATGGAAGTGGTTGATGCTTTGCTCCATGGAAAGAGGAAGGAATTGTGAAGAAAATGAACATTTCAAGGCTTAATTAGCTTACCAAGATTAATTGATGTTCTCTTCTGTTCTTGGTGAGTTAGCCACGACCTGGAGAAGCCAAGGAGAGGTTGAAGGAAGGTGGTGTCGGCTGGGAAGCAAGGTGAGTGAAGGAAGAATGATTAATTTAGCTTTTAAGACATTATTTGCTACTTTTGGAATAGTAACTTGATGGCCCACCTAATTAGCTGTATAATTGATTGAAGATTGACAAATGAGTGGGTATTACAGCTGTATGAAATCGGCTGGCTTTGGTCAAGGCAATAGGTGAGCTTTGACCATGGTTTAAGTTAAATTAAGTATTTAAGTGTTATTTTTGGGTACTATTCATACTAAATTGCCAATTTTTGATTTTATTTTTAAACTTTGATTTAGACTTTATAATATAGTCTATCATGTCACATTAATGTTATAAAGAACTTATTATAGTCTTTACAGTGACAAAAGTCATTATCTTAGAGCTCATAGACGAAAAACGTGCTTTAAGGAATTTTAGTGCACATTTTGAGTCGCAGGGTGTTTCTGAGCTCTGTTTTCTTTGAGAACGGTTTTTTTGTGTTCCTTACATGATATTTGATCATGGTTTCCAATTTTATATCATTTAGAGGTCGTTTGACCTTTAAGGTATTCTTAGAGCACATTTTTGCCCTACTTGACCTTGAAGCATGTAAATGCCTGTTCTTTGTGTTGGAGTGTTGTCCAACAATTGTAACATGTTTAGTAATGTGTTAATAAGTTTAGGACAAAATCTTAGGTCCTAGGAAGTTCATTTGGGTATTTATTCACCCCATATAGTCAAAGGGTGCAACATCTTGCTTTGTGTTGACCACTATTGTTCTCAGTTGACTTTTAAGGCATGTTTAGGCCTTAATTAATGTGATTAAATATTTAATCCATATTTTATTAGTTTGGGGTATTTCAGACAAAGTTTCGGGTGTGATACTTTTCATATGTTTGAGGATTTATCGTTTTATTGTAGTCTATTTTCACAGATATTGGTAAGTTATGAGAATTGAACTATCTAAACTTTATTTTTAACTTTGAGTCTTGGAATGAAAATGTGGAAAAGAAGAAAAACAAGGTACTCCACTGATCCAATAGGCAAATCTGAACCGTAGTAGTCCTTGTCCACTCGGTTATTAAGTCCTTTGAGGTGCCTTATCACCTAGCTACCTAAAGTTCTCAGAATCTGGGATAGTTGACCCAAAACTAATACAGGAGTGAAAAGAAAACTCTAGGTCAACAAGCTAAATACATTTTAATTGAAATTTTTGCATAATATGAGTTGGTTGTAAGTGACTACTCTTTTCTTATGGATCATTAATGTGTGGCACTAAAAGGTTTAATGGAATAAGATTTGACTTCGTGCCCCTTGTTCAAATTGAATGTGAATAAGGTAAAAGTGGTAGGCTTAAGGTTAAAGTCTGAGTTCTTAAGGTTCTTATTCTCTTTCTTACGCTTTTAAAGACTTCTAGTTTCTTTGTGTATGAAAACTTATAGTTGCAAGTTTGTGTTCCCTATGATCTTAAAAGTGGCAGTAACCTTCCTCCAAGCTCTTCTTTTCTGGTATAACTTCATCCGCTTCCTTGGAACTAATGTATCATTGTTCGCTTGAGGACAAGCAAAAGTCAAGTGTGACGGGATTTAATAAACCACTAACTTACATAATTTTATTGTTAGAATCCCCTGTTCATGTTTTCTTTTCCCCTTTATTTTATGTATAATTGAAGTTCATTCCTAAATCTAGGAGGAAATGTTGAAAACAAGTTATTTTGATGTTTACATGTCTAAGGATCTACGGGTAATTTGGCATTTTGTGGACGAGATAAATCAAGTTCATATACTTGTTCGGCTAACCCCTGTCCAGCTAAGTTGTCCGACCCTGATGACCCGAACAAGGCACGGTTAAGAGAGAACATAAATTTTGTACCTTTATCGGCTAAGACGTCCGGGTAAGTTGATCAGGACAAGAGCTATCTGGCCGAGATATCAGGCTGAGATGACCAGAACACCTATATATTGTTGAATACTCAGGGTCATCGACACGAGAATACCAATAGATGTCCGACTAGTTGTCCAGCTGGCCGCATGCGGACCCCTCACAAATTATTCTACCGTCTTACTAATCCACGTTATACTATGTGAGATGTTCGGGTATCCTGTTCGGCTATTCCCATCTGGATGCACTCCAGAACAACGACTGAAATGGAAAATTATAAAATAAAAGAGGTCAAGGGTAAAGCTTGTCAAGATCATTGTCACTCACTTATACACCATTCATGAACTCACAAAGAAGACCCTAAGTGTGGTCCTTCACCATTTTGCTATCAGGCATCTCATCGATCTGGCAGGTGGAGCAATGTTAGGAGTCTTCTGCTCGACTATGATCAATTCTCTTTGTTCCCGTCTGTCTTTACTTTTAGGATGCTAGGCTAAACGGGATCTGCTCCGGGGGATGGATAAGTTGCAGCTGGATATGATTATATAACTTGTTTTTCATTTTGAACATGAGATTCATTTGTGTCAGATTAATAAAGTATTTGAAATTCTTATTAAATCTCATGAATTTCTTGATTATCTTTATGAATCCTATTATGTTCTGGTCGCTGATGAATAAAAGGGTCAAATTAATTTGTTAGCATATGGAAAATTGAATCGGATAGACTAGGTTTTCCTCTAGTGCATAATAACTCCTTGTATTTAATCCATCTACACGTGTTTTTCTTGAATCTTGATTTAATCTTGCATATTCTGGTAGATGAATTCTTCTATTGCTAGGATTTAGTTCCTAAGAGATTTTTAAGAATTTGTGGATCCACATCTCGCTGTTATTTTGTAGAAATTGCATAATCTGTCTGATGAAAAATTACCTGAACCTGGGGTGCCATTATACTCATTTCATCTTCGTCACATTTTAATAACTCTTTATTTATTTTCCTTTATTTCTTATTCTTTATTAAGAAACTGCTACATACATATCCAAACCGAAAACACCCCCTGAATTTCCTATTTTCTTAGGATTAGACTTTGTTGCTTCATGTCCCTCAGAATAATACCTGGTTTCTCTTTGCTATCTATACTATTGCGATGAGGGTTTTTGCATCCAGAAGGCTTTTGATTTTGCTATTTTCTAGGTTAATTTACTTAGTCTTTAGTCTTGTTTGCACCAAGCTAAGTCCTTCAAAACCAGATTGAGGAAGGCAACTAGGAGGACCCGAGATGTGGTCCGGGAAGAGAGGCTCGTGGAAGAAGTTGAATATGACCACTCTCCTCCCTCACCACCAAAACCAAGGAAGAATCTCTCTGTCGACATCCCAGCTCCACGGAAGGTAGAGGCAGACACAGAGGCTGAGGAACAAGCCTCTGGCCTCCCACGATTAATATCCAAGGCTTCCCACTACTAGTGGAAGCATAAAAAGAAATTCATCAAGCAAGAAAGGACATTCTTAGCTGATGTCATCAGTCAATATAGGCTCCATGAGTTCCTGGTCATGAGGGGCTAGGAAGAGGTCCTTTCGAAAGGGGGACCCTACTTTCTGGGGTTTGCGACTGAGTTCTACGCTAACCTGAGGCGGCGTGAAGCGGACCTCCTGACATCCAGAGTTTAGGGGGTGGACATCAATTACCTGTAGAAGTATTTTGAGAATTTGGCTGTCCAGGATGTAGCCTAGCGGAGGTAGATGGAAGCAGGCCATGAGGGAGAGGATGAGGATGATGAAGCAGACAATGACATCTGCTTCTCCCTCCAGGAAAAGGCTAGGGAATTGTATAAAGCTGAGTTCCTAGGTCACAAATGGGACTTCAGTGGATAAGGAAAGAATAACGTGACCGCCACAAGCATTGGATCAACCGTGGACCGCCTCATCTTCAAAGTCTTCCACATAAATACGAGTCCTAAGAACAGGAAGGATGTGGTCAACTGAGAGTTCTTCTTGCTTCAGTATGCCAAGGGCAAGACGAGTCACAAGGCGCCCATCTCAAACTCTATGATCATTTTCTCAAAACTAAGGTGGGGCGAAGGTACAATTACCATGCCTTCTCCTTCCCAGTTTGTGTCTCCCACCTGATCGACAAGGTATATAAGAATAGACAGCTCTAGGTCCTAAGGGAGGATGCTTTGAACCCTTTAACACTCGAAGGCCTCCTAGCACTGATAATGAAGTAGTTAAGGGATGAGACTTGGATGCCCAGGTGTGCTGCCACGGTTGCCCCTTCTACCAATTCTGCATATACCTTCCAATCGGTACCAGTTAAAGGTCCTGTAACGACCCCAAAACCGGGCTGGTTCTGAGACCGTTACACGCCGCGAACTTACTACCTAAGATACGCAAGACTTTAATTGAAACACTCAAAAACAAAAGGAAAGTAGTACCCGCATTGATAAAACCAAGTGTATACAGATTATCCAAATACTTAAAGTAAACACATAATGTAGTCATGGCCCGTAGACTACAAAGTATAAAATACAATATCTGGAAACAAAAATATGAAGATAGAAAAGAAGTCTAAGCACCACAGATCATAGTCCAAATCCACGTCGAGCAATCTGCAATATATATATTGTGGAAAGAATGAGCAACCATAGCTTAGCAGATACCAACCATCATCAACGAGGTCGTTCAAAACAGTTTAACAATATACAAACGAAAGCGCAGCACGCTAGTGCCTTCATAAATAGAGAGAAGGAAGGAGAACTTCATACACAGAATGGAACTAAAATAGTTCACAAACCAGCACTCAAACCAGAAGGTTCACAAACCAGAATGTTACTCTAGTTCTAAGCACACACATATGCAGAAAGGGTCGGAGACCCATAGATAAAAAAATCCATCAACAACGCAGAAATGGTCCTAAGACCAAAGGGCCCGTCGACCCCCAGAACAGAAATAGGAATGACTCGTACACATAACAAAACGTTGTCTATGTAGCATGCTACGGGTTAACCCGACCCAATCAACCATGGCTCAGAAGCAAAGTAACTAGGTCCCAAAACATAAATCCACACTTGTAGAACAGATGTGCATTTAAATTCGTCAAAATATGGATAAATAACTTTTACAGACTTAGGGGAATATAACCCCGCAAATAGAAGCCAAAATGAGGAAGTTTGGCGAAAACTAAACCCTTTCTGGACATGTGTACGAACTTACATATTCGAACACATGACAAGACCGAAAATCAGTGATGTCCGGACTTGCATCCTGGCTTGTAAGTCCGACAAAACATTCGTGGTGCGTCCGGACATGTGTCCAACTTACATGTTCGGACATATGCCAAACTAATATCAACAGAAGAACATTGGGTGTGTCCGGACAAGTGTCCGAACTTGCAAGTTCGGACATAGTTCGAGACTTGAAAGCCCAGATTCATCCTTGCACTCTGTCTGGACACGCTTAAAAAATGGAAATACAGAGACGCAGCCACGCCCTGTCCGGACATACATGTCCGGACACAAGTCCGGATGCGGTGAAAACACAAGCAGAATGCAACAACAGTTGTACAAAATGCAGAAAACATCTTTGCTTAATCTGAGTAGCACATAAAACAATCAAAACAAAGAATTAGAGAGGATAACCATGAAGTTTTGATGGCCATAAACACATATAAAACAAGGTAAAATCAGCCCACAAAACACACAAATCACAAGTAATTGAAAAAAAAATCACAAATTCAACTTTACCATGGATGAACAACAACATCAAATCGGATCACCACCTACCTCGAACGATGCATAGAAGAACCCCTAAAATTGAAGCCGTAGAAATCCACAAGCAGCCTGTAGACCAACACCACGAAATCAACCACTAAACAACAATCCATTGGAAGAACTCCAACACCATAAAAGAAGAAACCCAAACCGAAGTGTGGAACCACACCCAAATTACAATTTGAACTTTGAAACAGACGAGGAAGCATGCAACAGAGGGGGAGAGTAGAAATCCAACACACTGGAGCATCAATCACCACAAAGTAGAAAAGAACTTGAGGAAGGAGGAGAAGAGAGAAAGAGCACTTCAGACAAACCGTAGAACTAACGTGAAAGAAATGGGAAAACAAATAAGGAACTTCCTATTCCTTATATTCCTTACCTTAATTTAGAAAAGGGAAAATACCAACTTACCCTCTTCTTATCATCAAAACCTTAAGGTACCTAAATGACATATCCCATATTAGAATAAGATACAAAAATGAAATCAGTCTTAATGCAAAAATTCCGGTTATAACATCTTCCCTCCTAAAAAGGAATTTCGTCCTCGAAATTAAACATACCTTACTACTCGATAAGGGAAGGAAAATTAGCACGTAACTCATCTTCAAGCTTCCATGTCGCTTCACGCTCCGATTGATTCGACCACTAAACCTTAACCATGGGGAGAGTCTTACTCCGAAGTCTACGAATGTCACGAGCCAATATGTGAACATGTACGACCCTATAGGAGACGTCCTCACGCAGCTAAAGTGACCCAAACTCTATCACATGTGTTGAATCATCAACATATTTCCTTAACATGGAAACATGAAGCACATTATGCACTCCTACTAAAGCTGGTGGCAACACCAAGCGGTAAGCCGCCGGTCCAATCCTCTCCAGAACCTCAAAAGGACCAACGAAACGCGGGTTGAGCTTGTCACTCTTCCTGAATCTGACCATTCCTTTGTCGGAAAAAACCTTCAAGTAGACATAATCCCCAACCTGAAACTCAAGTGGTCGGCACCTCTGATCAATATAGCTCTTATGTCGGCTCTGGGCAATCAACAGACTCTCCTGAATGGTCTGAATCTTATCCACTACACCCTACACCAGATCGGACCTACCAACACTCTCTCCTTCAGATCATCCTAGTAGATGGGAGACCTGCACCTCCTACCATACAACGCCTCGAACAACGCCATGCCAATACTAGACTGGAAGTTGTTATTGTAGGTGAACCCAATCAACGTGACGTGCTGATCCCAACTACCACCGAAGTCTAGAGCACACGCCCTCAACATATCCTCAAGAACTTGATAAGTCCTCTCCGTCTGCCCATCAGACTAAGGATGGTAGGCTGACCTGAAGGCTAATCTCGTCCCAAAGCCTTATACAGGTAACGCTAGAGCGGGAAACAAATGTCGGATCTCTATCTGAAGCTATGGTTGTCGGAACTCCGTGCAACTTCACAATCTCATCAGTATACAGCCGAGCAAGGTGCTCCAGACTGAAGGTCTTCCTGACTGGCAGAAAATAGGCTAACTTCGTAAGCCTATCAACGATCACCAAACAACATCAAACCCAGACGAAGTCCTGGGAAGGCTCATCATGATATCCATCCCTATGCTCACCTACTTCCACGTAGGAACGGGCAGAGGCTGAAAAAGGCCAGCAGGTCTCTGATACTCAACCTTCACCTGCTGACAGGTCTGACATCTAGACACAAACTCTGAAATCTCCCTCTTCTTATTACTCCACCAGAAAGACTCTTTGAGAACCCGGTACATCCTCACCCCTCCTGGGTGTACCAAGTACAGGACTCTGTGCGCCTCCAACATAACCTTCTACCATAAAGCAATATCACTTGGCACACAGACCCTGCCCTTGAATCGAAGACAACCATCGGAGATACATTGAAGTCTTGATCCTGATTAGCAGACAACCTCTCAAGGATCCTTCACAACTCTGCATCCGCCTCCTGACCAGTCTTGATCCGATTGATTAAGGTAGACTGAACCTGAAGAGCAGGAATCAAACCAGCACGGTCGGCCCCGACAACCCACACACCCATATGCTCTAACTCAAGCGTGAACCTCCAAACCCCAGACAAGGCATAAGCAAGATCCGGAGCTCCTCGGTGACTCAGCACATCACCCACTACATTCGCTCAATCAGGATGGCAGAGAATCTCTAAGTCGTAGTGAAGTAACTCCAACCATCTCCATTGTCTCAAGTTCTGCTCCTTCTGAGTGAATAGATACTTGAGACTCTTGTGGTCTATGTATATCTTACACGACGCACCATAGAGGTAGTGCCTCCAGATCTTCAAAGAAAAGACTACAACTGCCAACTAAATATCATGGGTCACATAGTTCTTCTCGTATGGCTTAAGCTGACAAGAGCCATACACAAGTACCTTACCATGCTGCATCAGAACACATCCCAAACCCCGATACAAAGCATCACAAAACACTTCTAAACCATCTATCCTAGATGACAGAGCCAGAATAGGAGCGGACGTCAATCTCCTCTTAAGCTCCTTGAAGCTCTGCTCGTAAGCCTCGCTCCACTCATACTGCACGTCCTTCCTCAGAAGGCAGGTCAAAGGAAATACTATCTTCGGAAATCCATCCACGAGCAAAATATACCACTAAGCCCAAGAAACTGTGAACCTTTGCTACCCTAGTGGGCCTCGCCCACTCTGTGATCGCCTTAATCTTCTTTGGATCTACAGAAATACCATCCTTCAAAACCACATGACCCAAGAAGACCACTTGATCATGCTAGAACTCACACTTTTTCAATTTGGCGTACAACTCAGGCTCTCTCAAAGTTCGTAGAATAATCCTCAAATGCTCCTCATGCTCCTCAGCACTCTTGGTATACACCAAGATATCATTTATGAAGACCACCACAAACTGATCCAAATAAGGCTCGAAGACTTGGTTAATCATATCCATAAAGACTGAGGGAGCATTCGGCAACCCGAATGGCATCACAAGGAACTCGTAGTGACCATACAGAGTCCTAAAAGCAGACTTAGGCACATCATCGACCTTAATCCTCAACTGATGATACCCCGAATGAAGATCAATCTTTGAGAATACGATCGCACCAGCCAACTGATCAAAGAGATCATTAATACGGGGAAGCGGATACATATTCTTGATAATAACCTTATTCAGCTCCCAGTAGTTGATGCACAATCTGAAGGTGTCGTCCTTCTTCTTCACAAATAGAACCTGCGCACCCCAAGGAGATACACTAGGGAGAATGAAGCCCTTATCCAAAAAATCTTGTAACTGGACCTTCAACTCCATAAGCTCTGCCGGACTCATACGATAGGGAGCCTTCGAGATAGGCCGAGTCCCTGGCGCTAACTCAATGGAGAACTCTACCTCCCGATCTGGTGAAAGCCTTGGCACATCGTCCTAAAATACCTCAAGGAACTCACGAACCACCAGGATATCCTCCAAGAGAGATCCCGCTCTAACCTCAGGGACATAACATAAGAATCCCTCGTAACCCTTCTTTATGAAGCTAACTGTCTGCATCGCCGAGATGACTACAGGTGAGCAGGTAACTAAATTCCCAACAAACTCAAAGCGGGATCCACCCGACACCTTATATACAGCTCTATTAGCAGCACAATCTGTATTGGTATGGTGCTCTGCCAGCCAATCCAAGCCCAAAATCACATCTAAACACGTCATCTGTTTGGGGATGAGGTCAGCACACAACACCTTGTTCCAAATGACTACGGGACAAACTCTACAAAGAAAATCAAGCACAAAAGAAGGAACACCACTCAAAGGACTCACCACACACAACTCTGTGCCTCTCGGCTCAACAGTCAAGCCAAGACTACCCACTAAATCAGTAGACACAAAGGAGTGGGAAGCTCCAGAATCAAATAAACAGACGATTGACTGAGAAGATAGCTGGAGAATACTTGAAACGACGCGATCAGCAACGCGGTTGTAACACCCGTACCGCTAATCAAGTCATTACCTCTTTACCCGTCTCATTTATCAATGCCAAAGCAGTGGAATTCTTTCTCCTAACGGTGGGTGGTAAAATGCCGTTAGTCACCCACATGACTAACAAGGCCAAATCCAAATACAAATTACAATATCGGTCTGATGAAATAATATGCTAAGTTCTCTATATCAAACAAATACATTTCATTCCTTAATCAATCACAATATAAATATAAACCTCAATCAATTCTATACCGAGTCTCTACAATTCTTAGGCTGGCCGATGCAATTCGGTCTTACAGTACAACCTTTATAATAATTCAAATGTTCTAAAATTAACTACCCATGCTTAAGTAGCAACCCCGTCCTACTCTCAAACGGTAAATGGCCCAAAGTACCTGTAAAGTAAAAACGGTGCCCCTAGGGGCTCAACAATTTGCTGGTATGAAATTCGCATACCCTGCGTGCTAACGGGGGTACGCCGACTACTTTGTCGAGAACATGAGATTCATTTTAATTCAATTATCATGGTCGTATTCAAAGGCATTCAAACAAGGAATATAATAACAACTAACTCAAAAGGTTGGTTAGTTAGTATTAATTTACTCTTAGCCCTTGAGGGTTTCTACCTCGCTATGCCTTAGTCACTTATTCATTGTCTTACCCATTCTCTTGGGTTACTCTTACTCAAGCTCTCTTATTCTCAATCTTAATCAAGTTCTACAATACTCAATCTCAATGCTCAACTCTCAAGTTCTCAATTCTCAACTCTCAACTCTCAAGTTCTCAATTCTCAACTCAATTCTCAATTTCAACTCTCAAATTCTCAAGTTCTCAAATCTCAATTTCAATTCTCAAAGGGACAGCTTTTAAGTTATTACCCATGACCTCCGGGTAGAGTCATACACAAGACTCACCACCGAGCTTTCAAATACAAGTCTTACTTCCCCGGTTTTGACCCTACTCCGGGTCTAGCATAATGGGAAGGTTTGACTATCAATCGGAACTATACACTTAGCTGCTCAAATTCTCAAAGTCCATCTCTCTACCGGACTACTCAAATTCCCAAAACTCCTCTCTCGGAGTTATTTCACAATCTCATAGATTAGCCTAGAAGTATCTCTCTCGATAACATCTATTAGCTTAGTGAAATTTTCTCAATGTCTAGTACTCTTAGATTTAAGGGTTTCCCCAACTTATCGAATACTTTTTGTTTAGGGACATTTTCTCAAGTTAGGTCGGGTCCTCATGTTGTAAGTCAACTATTTTCCTAAGGGAGTTTGATGGTCCCTTGTCATTCTTTTACATTATTCAAAAGTCCATGTCTTTGAACTATAACCAATCTCTTATTAGAGGTTTCATCATTTCTTTCCACTATTGTTTATTTCGTGGATCATTCACTTCGGTTCTCTAACCGTTATTGGGAGTTTACTAATCCCGTACAACTCTCTCATGTTCTAGGGAGTTCATAGGTTTGCATTATCGTTATTCTTATTTTAATAGTTTTCGTGTGTTTCCACATTTCCATTATTTTGCAAAACGACTCTTTCAACGAGTCGCTAATCAAACAATACTCATCTATGAGTCGGTCTATAACACTAAGTTACACCACACAATCATTCAAGTATGTTAGCTCATACATCATGCATCAAGGCATACATATCAGGTGCAATAAATCATTTTCATGCTTTTATCTTGATTATGTAGGCACACAAGAAAACAACACACAAATCAGTGTAATCCGGTTAGCATACAGGGCATGAGAAAATCATACCTTTCACCATGGTTTTACTCTACCGTGTCACCTTACGTTCCTCGAGACTTACTCGATCCACTGATAACATGTCAAATGTTTCTATTAACATTAAGGCATTACAGTATGTAAATAACTACTACTCCCGTACTTATCCCTTTATCCCGTTAATCTCATATTTACTTTTGTTAACTTAAGTTCTTACTTCTCACTCGCTTCTAGCACTTGTTTATACTTCTTATGACCTTTACATGTCACCAAACAAGGCCTAAACATCATAAAAAGCCATTACCATTCAATCCCCCACCTTTTAATGCCTTATAACCACTTTCAGTGTAATTCTAGGGGTGGTCCGGGACTTGGTCCAGACCCTAAGTCCTGGACCAATTCAAATCATAACTCTCGGCCAAAATAATGAGGTGGTCCGGGACCTTGTCCACCCCTTAAGTCCCGGACCAAGCTAGGGCTTGTACTCTCGGCATGAATTTTAATGTGGTCCGGGACTTTGTCCAAGGACCAAGTCCTGGACACTGCTAAAAAGCTATCAAATTGAAAGTTTTCAGTCCCAATTCGACCCCTAATCCACCCCAAATATTTCCTAATCCTTTCACATGTTTTCTAACATGTTTAACCACCTTAAAACATGCTCCAAACCTCTTCAAACCATTGGTCAAATCCTTACCTCAATTCATGATTAATTCTACAAATTCCAATTCTCACATTTTGCATTTTGCACACTTGTGCATTTCTAACTTCCTCTTGATAGTTACAACCTTCTACCAACCTTACTAAATCACTTATTGACCATAACCACTCATTCCTAGACATTCTCTTTTCTAGTTCCCAAAGTTTATTCATTTCCTTCAAGGTTTTACAACCTAGTTTCTCTCCAAACTTCAAGGCACTTATACACCATTTTGCTACAGATTTTACACACTCAAATATCACTCATCCAACTACCCTTTCATGGTGATTAATCAGCTCAACTCAACCCATTGAACACCTAGATTCTCTAATTTACAAAGTCACCGAAAACACTTATTTTCTACCAAAATTTTGCCATAACTTCCCCACAGATCTTACATGCCCAAATGCATTAACTTTTACCTAAACCAATCAAAACTAACCACACCCATAGAGGGTCCTACCAGCACACCACATTTCATCAAACTCATCCAAAATCTCATCAAGCACAATATAATACAATAACTTAAAAGCTTGGCACTTAGGCCCTTAATTCAAACATCAATTTCACTAATTCTCTCAAACTTCAATCAACCACATTATCCCTCATATTTGGGTTCATTCATTAATTCACCCACCCGGCCCAATATCCTAATACATATAGAATATACATTAAGGTAGGTTTCTTACCTTGAATTCTCAAATTTCCTTTTCAATTCTCTTCTCCTCTTCTCCAAAATCGGTCAAGGGCAAATCACTTGCCCAATTCTCTAGACCACATTTAACAAAGAAATGGGACTAAGCAAAGCTACTTAGGCACATTAATAATTCTAGAACAAGGAAAGATGCTTTATGCACTAATTAAGGGATTGCCTTTTGAAACCCTAGAATTGGTTTTTGCTCATGAATCAAAGCAGGGTTCCAATCCACCATTAGAGGCTTGAATGAATGCTCAACAAAGAAAAAAACAAGGAATCAAGAGGGGTGAAAATCGGCTATGCAAGGAGGAGGAGAAAAATAGGATTTTCTTTGAATTTTCTTACCTTAAACCAAAGGGGAGACTCCAGGCTTCAAGAACAAGTAGTTTTCTCTTCAAATGGCCAACACCTATGGAGATGAACTTCACCATTTTGGGAAAAGAGAGGAATGTAGAGCTTTGTGAGAGGAGCTAAAATATGCAATTTATTTTCGATTTGGGGCATTATTATGACTTAGGAAAGCTTGGAGGTGGGAGCTGCCATGGAAGGCTGGAAAATTCGCATGGGAGGAGGAAGGGAGGAGTGCTGCTGGCTGGAAGAGGAAGAAGGGGAGGAAAGAGAAGAAAAGTGAGGGGAGAGAGAGAAGAAAATGATTTTTGTACCCTTTTTACTTTTTGCTTTTCTTCTTCTTTTCTTTTCTAGCTAGTTAAGTGAGTGAGAGAGCTGATTACTCTCCTAAAAAAATGGCCCCTATAGTAATACAAGCAGTGAGAGTTTTTTGTCTTTTACAAGAAACGCTCGTTAATTACCCGGTTTTAGCACTATTCACTAACCGGGCCCGTTTTTCGGATTTTGCTCGTTTCTTTAATTTTAATGGTTCTTAAGCTTCCATTAATGTTGAATTATAGTTATTTGATTGACTATAATTTTTATGGGTCCACTTGACCACTCAAAGTCATGTTTTCGGGTTTTCTCGAAAAACGTGCTCTAAGGCTTCATTAATGTTTTTAATCCATTTTATGGATCTGTTTTCTTCGAGAATTATTCCCGTATCTCAATTAGGCCTAACTAAGCCTTAGGAATCCATCTAGGACCCTAACCGAGGTCGTATTCCTCCTATGGTCACGTAACGCATAATTTTACGTTTTATGCTTTTTACGTGTTTTCTCTTTTCTTTTGGATTTATTTTCTTCACCAATATTCTTTAGGCACTATTAGGCCATCAAATACCATATTAGAATAATTTAATCACCATAATAAGTTTGGGGTATTTCAATCTACCCCCTTAAGGAACTTTGCCCTCAAAGTTGGTGAATCTAATATTGTTAGTCACATAGGTATTCAATGCTAAGGTTATAACCACTATATAACCTCCCAGACCCCAAGGTCTGACTCAATGCATACCATTCATTCAAACAGCATGTCACTGCATGCATAGCAATAAAAAATATCCGTTATCAAACTCTCCATGGGGTCCATTCGAAGATAAAGAAGGCACACAAGTCCTCTCCCATATCGAGTGATCCCTCAGGTACCGGTCACGTTTGAACACTTGCGCTCTCTGGTTCATGACCGTCATGACTTTGGGCACTTACGCTCTATGGCCCTACGGTCCTTTGGTTCTGATCAAATTCATTTGCACATCTAGAGATCCTCAGGCACTCACTGGTGAACCACACTAACCCAGGACTACTCATATCCCGGTGCCCTTGGAAAAAATACAAAACACACACTACAAACATCCTACCGGTCACTTAGTACCGTTGCTCGTCCGTTGTAGTGGTTTCAAACTAATCATCACTCCCACCGGCTCACACACTAGCCTTACTTCCCCGGTTTCGACCCGATACAGGGTCTATCATGGTGGGAAGGTTCAGCTAGCACCCGTGGAAGCGATTTCAAAATCAGTACACATTCTCAAGTTTGAAGAAAAATCATTTTTGCCAAAATTAATTGGAAATTCATTTTGAAAACTCAATATAACTTCAAATTCCAATTTATGATAATCACATCTATTACTAGCGTTATTACTTGTGGCCACTTATAGGGAGCTTCAGGAGTCATTCGACCCCAATGTGATCAGCATTGGTGTTGAACTATCCTTCTACTCCAATTTGTGTTTTGTTTCCCTTGATCGCTAGCAAATCAAGTTCCACATCCCACTCAATTTCACCCAAACAAATAGTCAATCATTATTTCATCTTCTATCTTTTTAATCTTTCTAGTCATAATCACCCATCAATACATTTTCAATTTCTAGAATTTATTTACTCACTTATTAATCATCTCATTGATTATAACTCAAGTTATCTCCAAATAATTTACCTAAGAAATTCAATATATATTATAACTCCAATTAGTTTTCTATCCTCCAATCATTCACAAGTAAAATCAAATCAAGCCACCTAGGGGATTCAATTCCCACTAGGTTCAACATCGGTTTCAAACCGATTTATTGTCATCATATCTCCCAAACGTACTCATTGCTCAACGCCGGTTTCATACCGACTCATATCTCATACTATTACCAATCGGGGTTCTCATTCCCTTGGAGTTTGTCTACTCCTTTCCACTTCTAATCTCACAAATCACCATATTTACACAATGAGTGAGTACAAATGTTTATGTAACATAAGTACCAATCATCAAAGCAAATTCTTTTGTGATATGTGCACTATAGTTTACGCACTTATTACGTAAAACATACACTTTGCGGTTTTCGCTCTACCCCCCCTTAAAAGGGATTACACCCACATAATCTACCATGTGTCAACATTGAACATTAGTCGAAGGCATTCAGCCGTCATGAAGTATTTTATCTTCCATGCGGTCTATCATATAATGTTCCTTGATCATAGGGTCTTAACTGTATTACCGGTTAGTCCCTACATCAAGAATTTCCATTGGAGTTTGTTTAACTCTTAACCGGGTTCGGTTCTAGCTTAAGAGGCTTTCAGGCATTGATAATTAGCCATTCATTCACTAAATATTATTAAATCTTAAAATTCTGGGCCTACTAGCTTTTGCTGCGTCATCTGATAACTTAGGGTTGTTCGCACTTCTCGTTATTTTTAATGTGTCATTGATAAGTGTCCAAATGAGCATGATTTATGGGTGTAATTCATATGTTATATTAGCACTTTTCTTGCTCATTTCTCCACTTTGGTTAGTTTTCCTCTAGTTTATGTTTTATTGGTTATTTTACAGATTTATTGGTTAAACATGAGGAAAACAAAGCTAGGTGAAAAGTAGACGAAGAGACAAACGCATAGGCGCAAACGGATCTAAAAACGGAGCTCAAACGAAGAATCTGGAGCCCGTCAAAGTTTGTAGATGAGACAAAATACATGTGTCCACATTTGTGTCCGCGTAGCCCCTACCCGGACAGGTGTTGTCCTGATTTGTGTCCGCGTAGCCCCTACGCGGACAGCTCTAAAGTAAATGTGTCCTAACACGGACAGAAACTAGGACACGCGTCCGTACGTGGACTCAAACTCGGACATAAACAGATCTCGCCAGGACAAATGTGTCCTTATGCGGACAAAAACACGGACATCTCACGTCCTAATGAGCCCTATCCAGACACAAATCCAGACACAAATCCGGACACGTGTAAATTACTGCGCCAAATCCAGAAATCACGCGACTGATAGATCTGCAGCGCCTTCGCTGTTTTTCCTCATTTGTGGCGCCTACAAACATATCGATCTACCCCCACCAGCAATATCAGGCACCGCACTCCTTAATTTCTTCACGCGTGCTCCAGCCTTGTCTTCTTCCTCCTCTTTACTTCTATATAAACCCACGCTTATTCTTCATCAATTCACACAATCGATTACAACTCAACGGTCACCAAAATTCACTCTCACTCCATCCAAATTCCATTCTCCATCCATACATCCACATCCCCACTTCATTTCCATCATTTCCCATCACCAAATAAGCCTAACTCTTCCATTTTCCAGAAAACTAGACGAAGAAGACGTTCTGCACAAAACCAGGCCGTGTCCGCGTTTGTGTCCGCACAGCCCCACACGGACAGAGTTGTCTGTGTTTGTGTCCGCGTGGCCCCACCCGGACAGGACCAACTTGTACCTGTTTGTTCGTTTTTCGTTCTTCTACCTATCTATCATCGTTTTGAGGTCGGCATAATCACGGAGACAAGCCCGGAAGCGAAACAACTCTCCCCAAAATAGAGTTCTTTCTTTCCTTAAACTTTACTCTGTTTTAATGTCTATCTTTACTCTATGTTTATTTCTGTCAATGTCTGAGTAAGTTTATATTTGTGCTTAGGATGGGTGTTTGACCCCAAATAATTCAGACTTACTTATAATATCAGTTTGCTTATAAATATTTGTTTTGTCTCTCTAAATTATTAAATGCTTAAGAACTGATCATTTTTACGCATTTACGGTTTCTCTTATTTCAATGATTTTGTAAATTTGAGAATAGACCACAAAGAAGACAAACGTTAGATATTATCTCCTTAATTAGCTGATAAAATCCATCTGTTATTAAAAGAATTTTTGCTTAATGCTAATTAATGATTTTAGACTTTTTCTGCTAGTAAAAGTCTATTGAATTAATTAAGAGTTGACCTTATCTATGCTTTAGGAAGGCCACAAGATAAATTCTTAAACAGACAAATAGAGCAAATTAGGATTATAATTAAAGTCTGAAGTATATTTGGGCGACTTCACCTTCCTTAGCACATTTTCCATCCATTTGATACACAACTGTTTTATTTAAGCGTTTAATTGTTTTTATCTGTCCAAACCCAAAAACACCAAGATTGCCACTGGCTAAACCCCTTTTATTTACTGTTTATTAAATACCAAACTAGGAAATTGAACAATTTCCCTGAGGATACGACACTTGTTGTACTACTCGACTAGGTGCACTTGCCTATTAGTTTGCTATAAATCTATATATAATATTTTATAGATTTTACTCAACAAATTTTTGGCCCCGTTGCCTGGGAGATTGATTCCATCAATTTCCCTTAGTTTTCGGTACTTTAATTTTTGTTTAATTAAAGGTTATCAGCCTATTTAAATATTTCTGCTTTTATTATCTATTTACTGTTAATTTCGCAATTTCTCACAAATCAAATTATCTTCTGTGCATGCAAAACACTCGAACCCGAGGTTCTCCACCAATCAGTCGAGACCTGAACCCGAGCGCACTCTACTACAAGCACGAAGAAACCAGAGAAAATCAAGACATGGGATAAAAGTCATAGATGAAATGGACCACGAAAATCAACCACAACACCGTGCCCTCTCTGATTACCACCAACCATACTGAAGGAAGGGCATCAGCCATAGTTCTCCCAACTAACACCGCAAGAAACCGGACGATGGGCTTTCAAAACCCACTACATCACCGCCGTCCGGGATTTAGGCAAGTTTAGTGGAGCAAATCCAGATGAAGCCCCGAATCATTTAAGTCTCTTCCTAGACTTCTGTAATTCCTTTGGTCAAACCGGCACCGTCAAAGAAAGAATCCGTCTACAACTATTTCCTCACTCGTTGTCAGATTCAGCAAACAGGTGGTACCGAAGTCTTCCTCCCGATCAATCCACACATGGCTGCAAATGGCCCAGAAGTTCCTTGCCAAATACTACCCAACCAGTAGACAAGGCAATTGATCGGAGAAATCAACACATTCTGTCAGGAGCCGGAGAAACGTTATACGACGCATGGGACAGATTCAAGGATATGCTGATGAAGTGTTCCCACCATGGTCTCGACGATCAATCCCTCTGCCTGTCATTCTTCAATGGCCTGGATGATGGGAACCGACTACTCGTAAATTCCTCTAGGAGGAAGTTTCATGATGAAATCTCCTCAAAAGGGATGAACCTTCTCAAACCATGACAAGCAATACAAGACAGTGGACGAGATCCAAAGGAAGAACGCCACGAGCAGCAGGCCTACTCCACGTTGAGCCTACGATCATTTATCGCCCAGATCTCGTCCCTTGCAAAGATGGTGGAGAAGCTAACAACATCTCAAAACGAAATCGTAAAGACAATAGCTTCCTCACCTCCAGGTTCATCTGCAGAAGGATGTGCCATATGCGCCGGTCCTCATGAAACCCATCAATGCGAAGGTAAAAGCGAGTACGAAGATGTACACTTCATAGGAAACCGCCCCGGTAATTCCTACAACAATAACATCAACAACAACTACCCATGGAGAAATCACCCGAATTTCTCATGGAAAAACAACGATCAAACCCAAGGGGGCAGAACAACAGTTCCAATACCTATCAGGGAAATAGACCCCAACCAAACTCTAATATGGGTTATAGAGCACAAGGTGCCCCTCCAGGTTTCCACCAACAACAACAACCATCCTCATCCTCTGCTGATCCAAATGAGGAATTCAGAAACCTAATGAAGGGATTCGTGACTTCGACCCAAACCAGACTCGTGGATCAAGAAGCCACTAACAGAAGGGTTGAAGCCCAGATACAACAAACCAACCAACAGCTGGAGCAAATCAGCCAGCAGCTTGCACAAAGGCCACCTGGCACCTTCCCTAGTCAGCCAAATCCAAATCCAAGAGAACATGCCAAAGCAGTGACTTTGAGAAGTGGGAGGCCGCTCAACTCATCCCTTCCCCGAGATGAATTTGATAATCAAGAACAGCAAGCTCACAAGCCTCAAGAAGATCAAGAAGAAGAACAAGAAGATGCTGAAGAAGCCCCTCCTCCTCCGAAAAATATTTCCAAGGAGAAGGAGCCTCCTGAATCTACTCCTTCCTCTCTAACTAAGATTCTTCCCCCACTTCCTTTTCCAAACAGAATAAGAAAGAAAAATTTAGATGAACAGTTTGGAAAGTTTCTAACCCATTTCAAGAAACTAACGATTAATATTCCTTTTGCAGATGCTTTGAAACAAATGCCGAATATGCAAAGTTCATGAAGGATATCATCACAAACAAAAGATCGTTGCAGGAAGTGGAAACTGTGCACCTTACGCAGGATGTCAGCAGTGCTTCTAAAGAACCTCCCTCCAAAACTTGGAGATCCAGGTTTGCCAATTATTCCATGTTCCATTGATAATGTTGATTGTGGTAGTGGGCTATGTGACCTAGGAGCTAGTATCAATTTAATGCCACTCTCAACTTTCAACAAACTTAAGATTGGTGAATGCATGCCTACTTCTATTCAATTACAATTAGCAGATAGATCTTTAGTATTCCCGAAAGGGATAATAGAAGACTTGATTGTTACTGTAGGAACTTTTGTGTTCCCCGCTGATTTTATTGTGATTGACATGGAAGAAGACACTAGGGTGCCCTTAATCTTAGGACGACCTTTCATGAGAACTGCTAGAGCATTAATCGACGTTGAAAAAGGAAAAACATATTTAAGACTGCATAACGAAACTTTAGAATACGACATGTCCAAAGTCATAAAGAAACCCTCATATAGAAGACACCTTTTCCATAGACATCGTCGACTCTATTGTGCATGATAATTCCTCTGCTATTATTCGTAATGATGCTCTTGAAAATGCTTTAGTTGAATCCTATGATAACCAACTACACCCTGACACAATTGAAATGGTAGCAGCTCTGGATAAAAGAAAATCATATGCTAAACCACGCTACCCACCACCAGAACCATTAGAGCATTCTACTCAAAAGATACCACCATCAATTGAACAACCCCCTCTCTAGAAATGAAACCATTACCTTCACACCTGAAGTATGTCTATCTTTCTGATCTTTGTACTCTACCTGTTATTATTTCTTCATCCCTAACAAGTACACAGGAGGAACGTCTTGTGAAGATCCTTCAGAACCATAAGAAGGCGATAGGCTGGTCCATCTCGGATATCAAAGGTATCAACCCCATTTCTACACATCACATATACATGGAAGATACCTATAAGCCATTAGTCCAACCACAGAGAAGGCTGAATCCCAACATGAAAGACGTGGTAAAGAAAGAGGTGCTCAAACTGCTTGACGCTGGAATCATCTACTCCATCTCTGACAGCAAATGGGTGAGCCCCTTCAAGTTGTCCCGAAAAAAGGAGGTCTCACTGTGGTCCCCAACGACAAGGGTGATTTAATCCCCCAGAGAACCACAACGGGCTGGAGAGTCTGCATCGACTATAGGAAACTAAACAGCGCCACGCGGAAGGACCACTTCCCTTTGCCCTTCATTGACAGATGCTGGAAGGTTGGCTGGGCAAGATTACTACTGCTTCCTGGACGGCTATTCAGGATATTTTCAAATACCCATTGCTTTAGAAGACCAAGAAAAGACCACATTCACATGCCCATACGGGACATTTGCATATAATCGGATGCCTTTTGGTCTATGCAATGCCCCAACATTTCAAAGATGATGTCAATCTTCAGCGACTATCTTGAGAAGAGCATCGAGGTCTTCATGGACGACTTCTGTCTTCGTCTCACATTCGAATCCTGTTTAAACAATCTGGACGCCATCCTCACCCGTGTGAAGAAACAAACCTTGTGCTTAACTGGGAAAAATGTCCATTTCATGGTTAAAGAAGGAATAGTTCTTGGGCACAAAATATCTTCGAAAGGCATTGAAGTTGACAAAGCCAAGGTCGAGGTAATTGAAAAATTACCACCACCTACGACGGTGAAAGATATCAGAAGCTTCCTTGGCCATGCTGGGTTCTATAGAAGGTTTATCAAATTTTTCCAAAATTTTGAAGCCTCTATGTGATCTCCTAGCTAAAGACGTCAAGTTCAATTTCACTGACAAATGCCTACAAGCCTTCAACACACTGAAAGATTGCCTCATCTCCGCCCCCATCGTGATATCACCAGACTGGAGCCTACCATTCGAAATTATGTGCGATGCCAGCGACTACGCAGTGGGGCCGCTTTATGTCAAAAGAAGGAGAAGATCCTGAGAACCATCTACTATGCAAGTAGAACCCTCAACGATGCTCAGAAGAATTATGCAACTACTGAGAAGGAACTTCTAGCAGTAGTCTTTGCTCTGGATAAATTCCGATCATATCTCTTGGGAAGCAAAGTAATAATTCACACCGATCATTCCGCTCTGAAGTATCTATTTGCCAAAGAAGATGCCAAACCTCGACTCCTACGGTGGATACTCCTACTACAAGAATTTGAGATTGAAATCAGAGACAAGCCAGGAGTGCAAAATGTAGTAGCAGACCACCTATCTCGCATAGAGGCACCAAGTGATGGCACATCCATCAATGAATTCTTCCCAGATGAGTGCATTTTTATGATTGGCGACACTGGTGATCCATGGTACGCTGACATGGCCAACTACCTAGCACGAGGAGTAATACCACACGGGCTAACCTAGTAGCAGAAGAAGAAGTTTTTTTAGATGTAAAACATTACTACTGGGAGGACCCTCTCCTTTTCAAAGTCTGTGTAGACGGGATGGTGAGAAGATGTGTGCCCCGAAATGAAATCCAAAGCATTCTACGACATTGTCACTCTCTTGAAGCGGAGGACATCATGGGCCAGCACGAACAGCAGCTAAGGTACTTCAATCAGGTTTCTTCTGGAAAACCTTACATAAAGACTGTCATTCCTTCGTAGCTTCCTGTGTTGAGTGCCAACGACTTGGGAACACCTCCAGAAAACATGAGATGCCTCTCAACATTATACTTGAGGTAGAACTGTTCGACGTGTGGGGCATTGACTTCATGGGACCCTTTCCTTCATCTTGCTCAAACCTCTTCATCTTGGTAGCAGTCGACTATGTGACTAAGTGGGTGGAAGCTATCGCCTCTCCCACAAATGATGCAAAGGTAGTGCTTAAGTTCTTGAAGAAGAACATATTTACAAGGTTCAGAGTCCCACGTGCTATAATCAGTGATGGAGGATCCCACTTCTGTAATAAGCAGTTCACAGCCTTAATGACAAAATACGGGGTAAGACACAAGGTAGCCTTATCTTATCACCCTCAAACAAATGGCCAGGCTGAGGTCTCTAACCGAGAATTGAAGTGGATCCTGCAAAAGACAGTTAATTCTTCAAGAAAAGACTGGTCCCTGAAGCTGGATGATGCACTCTGGGCATATAGAACAGCCTACAAGACACCCATCGGAATGTCCCCATATCGATTGGTCTTCGGTAAAGCTTGTCATTTACCGGTCGAGCTCGTGCACAAATCATTCTAGGCCATGAAAGCCCTAAACTTTGATCTACTGAGAGCAGGTGACAAACGGAAATTTCAGCTTACCGAGTTAGAGGAGTTTCGAGAGGATGCCTACGAAAATAACCGTATCTACAAAGAGAAAACCAAGAAGTGGCACGACAAGATGATCCTTAAACGGGAGTTCCATATGGGAGATTTGGTTCGACTGTACAATTCCAGGTTGAATTTGTTCCCTGGTAAACTAAAATCCCATTGGGATGGACCCTTTACTGTCTCCAAGGTCACCCCATATGGATCAGTTGAGTTGGTGAATGCTAAAGGACAAACTTTCATGGTAAATGGGTCAAGAGTAAAGCATTACCAGGGTGGTAATCTCGAGAAAGTTGATGCTCATGCAATAATTCTACAAGATCCTCATATTTGAGTACTCTTCAAAGCGTCTAGCCAAAGACGTTAAAGAAGGGCAGCTTCCCGGGAGGCAACCCGGATGAAATTTTCTTTCATTTGCTTGTATTTTCTTTTAATTTTCAGGTTCTCTTTAAATTTTGTTTTTGCTAACTCTTACCCGTTTGTAGTATGGTTGCTTCTAGTGTCTTATGCAGGTGCAACTTCATGTCTACACCGCAACCAAGCTACGCTACTTGAGGCTGAAGCTCAAGTGTGGGGGAACTCCTTTAAACGCAAGCAAAAATAATCTCAGGGGAGTACTAGTTTCTTTAAATTTTACTTTTACTATGCTAAATTCGGTTGTGGATAGCTCCTGTGCTCAAATGTTTATTTGTGACCTTTGTGTTTTCTCTATTTTCCTACTTACCGAAAAGGTCTTCTGAAACCTTCCCTTGTTTTTCTGGTGAACAATGAGGACATTGTTCAATTTAAGTGTGGGGGAGTGCCCTTTTCGCGAAATTTTGTGCTTAAAATGTTTAATCTCTCTGCTTATCTTGCGTTTGTCCAAAATTTAAATTATGACCCTGCTGATGTGGGTTTTCTCTTTAAGAGCAAATACTGTTATGAATTGTGGGATAAATGGTACAAAATTTTTGAATTTTGATTGCTTTTGAGGAGCATTTTTTATGCGGTGTGACCAAATGATCTACAATGGTTGGATTTTTATTGCTCAGGGGTTCTTTCTGTCTTCTCTCTTAGGGATTGCTAAGGGGTGCTTCTCTGTCTAAAAAAAATAACAATGGACTTGCAAGATGCTATTGGTAACCAACAAAGAGAGTTGAGTGTTCTTAAATACAAAGGCTTGATGCCTACATATTATCTTCTCATCTCTTATGCAAAAGTGAAACAAATGCATAAATCTATTTTTCCTTTTGTTTTCTCCTCAATGCCCATTCTTGAGAGAAGTTGGCCGTGGTAAAAGTTCTCAAAGTCACCTAAACTGAGAAGCATTGAAGCACTCCGGGTCATACCCCGAAACTCTAAATTTTCTTTTTTCCCTGAGCACACCTGTGCCACCAGTATTTGATGGATCACACTCCTAAAATAGTTTAAGATCATGAATTGTTCACCTCCTTATCCTACCCTTCATATAATATTTGTTAGTATTGATGAAATACCCCAAACCTAAGTATGCTAAGTAAACATCAAATCATGATGTAGTAAGGCTAAAATATGCCTTAGAAAGATTGGTGGACAATTTAAACCAAGGAAAACATAAGAAAGTGCCTTAAAGGCAATCAGGGCAAAAACGTGCTCTAAGCTTGGAGAGACTTGGGTGAGTACCCAAATATCATGATAAGACCTTAGTAATATTCTAATGGTCATTTTAAATCAATTAGCAAAGAAAACCAAGCTTGAAAACAAGTTAAAACACAAAATGTGCTTTAAGAAGTCTTAAAGCACATTTTTGAGAAATTGTCTTAGAATTGAGTTTTGAGTGGCTAGATGTCCATCATTACTCTTTAATCAACATGTGTACTAATTAGTATCACATTAGGAGGTCTAAATCAATGGGAAATCAAAAATTTCCCGATTATGTGCCTTGATTAGTGAATAGTAACTATTTAGTGCTAGTTAAGACATAAGTCAATATAAGTCAATTAATTGGTCAACAAAGACCATGTTAGCCTTATTTAAGGTAGGGGGCCGGTTTTTCTAAGATGGGGAGTCACCACATGAGTCATTAAATGAGAAAAGAAAAGAAGAGATAAGTAAAGAGTACTATTTGCTTTATTAAAGCAAATACCTTAATTAGCCTACCTCTCTCCTCTCTTCTTCATTTCTTCTTCTTCACCCACGGTTTCTTCTTGTTTTCTCTGTTCCAAACCGTGCCCAGCCAGCCTCCATTGTTGCTTCACCTTGCTTTGGCAACAACTTGCTCATTTTAGCTCCAAATCAAAAACTAAACACATATTATTCTTAGTTAGGTCAAGACCTATCTTTCTATCTTCTCAAATCTTTCAAAGCTCCATTTTGGTGCCATGAGAAAACTCCATTGATGGGGGAAAATCAAGTTTGAAGAGCTCATTAGCTTCTCCATTCTCTTAAGGTAAGGAAAATGTAAGAAAAACCATGTTTCCACCATTTCTACACATTACCGAAAATTCCTTCTCATGGGGATTCATTTTTATCCATTGTTCTAGCTTGATTCTATTCTCCAAGGGCTAGAGGAGGTCCTACTTAATTCATATCCAAGCTTGCTTTGAGAATCCAAGGTAAAACATTCAGTTTAATACCTTAGAACACATTTTTAACCTAGGGTTTACTCCTTAAGGTTAGTGTATTGTTTAGTGCTCATATGAGTCATTGGTTATTGAGTAGAACATTGGCAAGAGAAGTTTGAGTGGTGGCCGATATTCATTCAAGAAGAAGGTCTAAGGAGGAGATTGAGATAAGCTTGAGGAAACAAGGTAAAATGCTTACCTAATGGTGGTTTAAGATTAAGGAATGAGTTTTAGATAAATACCAATGTGGCTTAGAGCTTACATTGTGTATTGGGTTATGTAACCTAAGGAAAAAGAACTTAAACAAGCTTATGAACTTGTGATTAAGGAGCTAATGAGAATGACTTAGTAATATAAGTTTAAGGTGGTTCTCAAGAGCATTATAACTGCCATGAGATTGATGAGTGTATTTGCAGGTTGAAAGCTTTTACTTGTGGGAAATTCAGTGTTTAAGTTTAAGTCATTTAAGGGCCTAAGAGCCATGTCATTTAAGAGCCTTAGTGCTATGCAATTTAAGATTATTGCACTATATTGAGTTATTAAGAATGAGTTGATTCGGATGAGGAAATGTGATGAGAAAGGACTTGGTGTGTGTGAGGTTATTGTGTGAGGAAAACAATGTGTGTGGGCATGATAAGATACTAGAGAAGCCATGGCGAAATTTGAGTAGAAAAATAAGTGTTTAGGTGAAGGTGGTGAATCAATATGACCTAGGATTTACTAGGAGTCATTATGAAGAATTTGAGTGGAAATGAGTTAACTAAGGAGTTCCTAAGAATGAGAATGACCTAGAATGGTCTATGAGGAATTTAGAGTCTAGGTGGGTGTATTGAACACACCAAAGTCATGAGATGAGGAATATAAGACTTGAGCATAAGTTTAAGGAGAAGGTATGATGTCTAAGGTGATTTGATTATGTTCTAAGGGAATTAATGATAAGGAAGTACTAGGAAGTCTTTGAGGTTGTCTTGATGAAAGGAGTAAGATAATGTGTTGTAATGAGTGGTAATGACTTAGGCATTACCTTGGAGGATTTAGGAATCAAGAGAATGTAATTGAGTATTTAGAACTTAGGCAAATGTTGGTAAACAACTAGGAAGGAAATAAGGTGTTGGTGTATGGAAGCTTAAGCTTGTGAAGGAACTTTTAGTAAATGCTTGAAAGAGTTTTAGATAGTGAAAGATGCTTGGGAGATGATGTGATGGTGATGAGAAAACATTTGGCATAGAGGTTACATAGTGTGAACCACCACCTAGAAACCTAGTGAAAACATTATAAGAGTTGGCATTATTACAAGGAAATGCATAATGACTAAGGTGGATTTTGGTGGATGATTTAAGGTATTTAAAGAAGGTTATAAGGTGGGTTTAAGGTGCCAAGATGGTGTTGGACCTATTAGGACACTTGTGGAAGAGTTTGGAATTGAAAGAACACATTAATAGAAGAATCTGTAGTGGACCGACCCAGGGTCCGACCCAGTTCTGGGTCGGTCGGACCTTGCTAACCCAGCAGAAATGTCTCGGCAATAGACCGACCCATAAGGATGGATCGGTCGTGGGTCGGTCGGGCAAGATTTAATGAAGGAAAATGTCTCGGCAGAGGACCGACCCAGAGGGTTTTGGGTCGGTCGGTTTAGCTTTGGGTCGGTCGGATGAGTTTCAAAAGACGGAAGAGTTTCTGTCATGGACCGACCCAGGGGTTGGGTCGGTCGGTGGGTCGGTCGACCCTTAACACTTAGAAAAAAAAAAAAGAGAAAAGAAATTTGAAAAGAATGGTGATATGTAATGAGGCATACCTTTGGTAGGGTAGTAATGATTGGGGCCCTAAGAACTTAAGGAGTTAAGTTAAGTTAAGTATAACTTGAAAGTTTAAGATTAAGTTTGTAAGATTAAGTGTAAGACCTAAGAGGTGTTAGGTGGGGATCATTTAGGAATAAGTAAGCTAAACAAGTAAGTAAGTCATATTAAGTTAAGTGATTAACAACCTAAAACTGAATGAATGTTTTAGGACTTGGGAGTTTGGACTCCGGAAGAGAGTAAGCAACCGAACGACCAACGGTGAACGGTACAGTTGTTTCTTCTTGTGACCTGCTTGCTAACGAGGTGTCCCTCGGCTTGTGTGCTATTTGTTTTGTGTGCTCACTAAACAAGATAAAGCATGCAACCGGAATATATATAATATATATATGTTGTATTGTTGTGTGATGTTTGAAAACTAACACAACATACCGTGAGAACTTACTAACCAATGTTTAGTAAGGAATTGAGTGAGACTAAGGAACGCCCCCCAATGAGGGACGATATGAACCGAAGGAGGTTAACCAACAAACAGGGTCTTGAGTTAACTACTAACTGGAACATGAGTGAGGAAACCCGGGACCGATCTCCGGTCATGCATGCTAAGGAAAGGGGGTCGGTATCTATAGCAGATTCGACTTCCGATTAAGGACTAGTCCTCGGACTAGTAGCCTTGGGTCGGTTGACCGGCTCGGCTACATTGGACATCCAGTCCAAGGTAGGTGGCTTTAAGATGGCGTGGGGGGATCAAGCCTACATCCCCAACAATTTAAGAATGTTGTTTATTGCTAGTAAGTGTCCTGCTGCTGGCTAGGGTTAACCAAGCCCTACAAAAATAAACAACGAACTAAGGGCTAACCTGTTCCCAAAGAGAGAACGGTTGGCATACTTAAGTTAAGATTAAGATAAGTTACAATCATTCCTTTTTAAAGGATGATTTGTATCGTTAAGATTAAGATTAAGTTAAGATTAAGTTTAAGGTGAGGTTAAGATGAGTTGCAACCATTCCTTTTAAAGGATGGTTTGTATTATTCAGATTAAGGTAAGTCACCTCCACTCCTTATTAAAGGATGGTTGTTTCTAAGATTAAGATAAAACTAAGATTGAGGTGAGTTAAGGATGGACTAAGTTTAAGAGGGAACATTACTTAAAGAGTTAAATAACTAACTCTCTAATTAAGGGAACGCATTTAAGACGTTCATTGTGTGTGAACTTTGATTGCTCATATCTGAGTTGTTGTTACTGCACTTTCTATTATGTTGTGCATCTAATCAACCTCCATGCTATCGACAATTAGTCGTCGTAGCCACGTTAGCTTGGGGGCCATGAGAGGATCGTACCAGCATTCGTGCTGACCCCCTCGGGGGCTTCTTTTTACTACACAGGTGAACATCAGGAGGCGGTTGTCACAAGAGTAAGAAGAGGATACAGCTGGTAAGGGTTTAGTGTGGCCTACGAGTTGTGCATGTACACTCGTATGGCAATTTGAGTTAGTAAGATGTATAGGACGTGAGGGGGTTGTAAGAAGGTTATGTAAATGGTTAAGGTTGTTAGACTAATGTTCGGTATATTCTGTAGTCAGACCGTGGCAAGGTCCTGGATTGTAAAGAATTCCGCTGTGACATGTGTATATATATACTGTTAAGTTGCGAGACCACATTTGGATTGAGTTGGGGTGTTACAAAAAGTGGTATCAGAGCGTAGTTACGCTCTGAAGACAAGGAATTACCGAACTTAGGAAGATATTGAGGTTGAGATTGAGTTATGGGTTGAGGGTTGAAAGATAGAGTGAGAGGTGCGTTAGCCAGGACTTCCCGGCGTTTACCGGATATCCAGAGTACCTAGGCCCGCCCTCCACATCCCTAACCCTAAATATGTGGAACAAACGCCAGAGAGAAGAAAGCCTTCTCTTACTCGGGGAAACCCGATCTGGCAGTTAGCTAACAGTAAGCAATACGAGAAACAATTTGTTGTACAACAGTTACGGAAAACTGGGAAATTTTAATGGAGCGCAATAGAGAAACAGGCGCTACCTATGGAATACTATCAGTAAGGGAACGGAAATTACCGGCAACATGGGTCGACATGCTATGCAGTCGAAATAACCCGCAATACCAATGGTAAGGAAAGCACTACGCGTGCCATGGATAAGGAAATGACAAGAGACATGGGTACCGGACAGCAGTCCAAGTAAGAATAACAGTAGGATAATACAAAGCATGCGGATTAAGATTACTGGAAGGTCCAATTAAGGAACGGGAACTCATATCAATGGTATACCGAAAAAAAAAGACTACGATGTAGTGCCTAAAGGAGAATTATTACCAAATAACCACAACAAATGTGTGGAGACAAGAGTGAGGAATAAGACATAAGGAAATATTAAGGGATTCCCTCAGAAAGAGGAACGCCCTGGTAGACGACAGTACTGTCAAACGACAAGGAAACTGCCGGATGGTTAGTTATCCAAAATAAGGTATTATCGAAGGAGTCCCGAGGACTACCAATTACTTGGAAACTAGAAGGAAGTATCACCACCAATGTACCTTGTACGAATAACCCATCCTGCATGGCGCACTTGCCATAGCAAGTGCTACCACGGTTAAGCCACACGAAAAGCCATCAAGGCGAAATAGGAGAACGCTACAGTTGTAGCATATATTAATACCGAATTGTAAATCCATAAGAACAGAAAAATAAGACCTTGGAAAGGCCCGATGGCCTGACCATGATGAGGTGAACCGACACATCAGCCAGCAGGGAGCTGAGCTCAGATGAAATACTGAACTATAGAAATATTAGCAATGATATAACCCACTACAACAACAACCGACAGTATGGTAAGAACACCAATCTCAAACTCCAAGGGGAAAACCTGAGAGATTGCTCGATATTACGAGCAAAAACACTATATAAGCAATGATATACAAGGGATGTATTATAAGATACTATTGAAACTGTTGAAGCATCGACTTACAACGAAAACGGGATGAGACTCCCGGAGTGACCATTAAGGATACCAAATGACAACATTCTTCAATAAAGATGTTGGAAAACCCGGAAATCAAGGATAAAAGAAATAAACATAAGCTGTAACCTACTAAGAATTAAAGTCGTACAACCCTGGAAAAAGGAAAGCTCAGAGGACTACCCCACAGAGCGGGCATAGTCGAGCCGAACAATTGATGAATGACAGCTAGTACTGTTCGTCTAACTCATTAACACCCAAGTGTGATTGATCATCAAGGGGTGGCGTAATCAACAGAGGTTGAACGAAGCGTTGGGATGGAAGTATAAGATGCCAGGATGATATCCAACTTGAACACCTTAAGGCAAACGCCTAATACGAACCTAACCTTGAGTGTTAAGAGACATAAGTCTAGTAAAATGACAGTATTGTCAAGACATTAAGTAACCTCAGGACACCTGAACAACTTCCATAGCCGGAAGCAAGATGCAGCAACTTATCATGAAACCCGATATTACATTTAGTATGTAACCTAACGGTGGATAAGGTTCAAGAACCAGAATCTCATAAGGAGGACCTGCAGATGAGTAAGAGTACAAACAATGAACTGAGACATTAAGCATTAGGAGCCTACGAGCCAAGGATGTTAACCACATCAGAGCCCGAGGCGCAGTAAGTTATAAGAGAGCTTATTTAATCCATGAGGAACTACAATGCGTAGATATGAACGGTTACCAAACCTATAATTTAGATTGGGAAAAACAATACCAAGAAAAGGTACCAATGAGAATATTGAGACAATGCTAAGGACAGGAGCGGAGAACGAACCATGCCTTTTAGGGTGGGGATACCTCTCCTTGTTGTGAGGCCATGAGTGGGAACGAACCCCTAAAAAGGGCTTTCACATATTAGAGATAAAATACACTTTATTTAGAAAATGGAAACCATGAACCTTGAGATTACTTTAGAACATACCAGATACACTTGAGTAACAAGGAAGGTTGCAGAGATAGACCTCATATCCAACACCCAGGATGTAAGAATTGATGATTGTCAGAGGTAAACATTGCGACTGCACGTTATGACACGTCAATTAAGCAATGCTCAGGAGAGCTTGTGAATCAGTGGATGACTTCTTCAGTAACCAGTTAAACTATATGGTAGACAACATCACTAAGGATGAAAGAAAGCGAAAGACATTAGCCTACTTACGAATCTGAGATTGGAGCAGAACGTCTTTGCATCAAGAGTTAACTATTTTACAGCACCGTACGGCAACCGCCATACACCGGAATGAAAGAACTCCCAGTGTGTTTACACCAAGAAGGGATTGAGTATAAGGTAAGACATTAGAATAGGTGAATAAGAGGTTGCACCATTAATGGGCAACATGGTGAAGGCCAACTACACGGTAGTAGTGGTCGTGAGTACAATAGTTAGATAAGTGGATTAAGTCATGGTGCGCGGTAAGGCGACCATTATGTATGAGCCGTCAAATATTGACACTGAGGCAATTAGATTTATGAGTTAAGACCGGCATAAGTGAGGAAATAAGATGATAGACGAACTGAGCAGTGATGCCAGTAGTCTGGACCTGGTGAGGTAAGATTTCGCAGGAAGCACACTACCCATTCCTTAAGGAACTGGAAGTGCTTTCCTAATATGAGAAACAAGATAAGAGGCTCTACGGAAAGAGACCTCAGATATTAAGTGACCGAATCACGACGGAATACAGAAAGGAGCTGGAGTATACCATAACCAAGAACACAGTAAATGGACTTCCCTTGATTAACTTCAAGAAGAACAATAAATGTTATTATGGAACGATGAAAGAGGAGATCGACAACAAATACTTCATAATTAGCAATAGCTAAACGTGTGACGGACACTATGAGTTTACTAAACGAGACGTGGGACGACTGCACCCCACAGGGGCTTGCAGGCCTGACACGCTCATTTATGAGTAAGTTGGGTAAGTAGTAATGTACCAGTAAGGTACCCCATGCATGTGAACGAGTGGTGTAAGGAACACGGGAAGTAGTCGACTCCGTACCACCGACAACGACGCAAGATCAGACAAGAACAGCTACTACCACAGACAGTCAAAGAGAAGAATTCAGTTGAACCAGCAACACAAGGAACCAGAGAACAGGTAATTAAGGACTATGAAGTGCGAAGAGCACGGATTGTTAAGTACAGACATTGGACATGTCTTAAGATGTAAGGGATTAAGACTGTAAAGCGCATTATGCACTAAACAGTAGTTTCAGACTAAGAATCATCCTCAGACCAAAGGTCAG
>CM041780.1:102836679-103024157 GCA_023374045.1 Limonium bicolor
GAAATCAAATTTTTCTGACTTTGCTCGGCTTTAAATATTCTGTGTTAAATTTTGGAGTCGAATTGACTTTTCCGCTCCTGAATTAACGTTTGCTTTCGCTTCTGCCCAATAACTTGCTTGCTAAGTTTCGTGTTTAATTCGTACTCAAAATGCAAACTTTGATCACTAACGTGTTTAGAATCTTTCAGGCTACCTACCCATAAATTTTGAGCCAAAAACACCACCGAGAACAGCCTCAACGCCGCCGTCCGAGGTCGGTCCGCACCCACGGACGCTACGTCCGGGGTCCCGGACTCCCAGTCCAAAAGCCGGACGCCCCCGGACGGTGGTGGGAAGTTTTGAATTTCAAAAGTTAGGGTTTTATAAAACATGTCCGGGCCCACGGACGTCCTGTCCGTGGCCCCGGACTTTTCAAAATCTTGTTTCTGTTTAAATTCGATTTTTATGTTCACATAGGTTAATAAGGGTCCGTGGGTTCGGACATTAGGTCCGTTGCCACGTACGGAAACAAAATTTGACCTAATTCTGCCTCCGAAACCCTAGTTTATGAATCTTTAATTTCACTTTAATTTTCTGTCAAAAAATGCTAAAAACACAAAAACAAAGCTCGCGCACTTAGGTTAAAACGACTCGTAATAAGCCGTAAATAAACCAAGTAGAGGAAAAACGACCTAGGAAGGGTAATGAAAGTAATTTGAACCCTAATTAAGTCGAATATCAAGCCCCCGAACCTGAACTCTCCATTCCTAATTTAATCTAGGTTAAAATTAGGTGGCGACTCATAATAGGTTCCAGTGAGCTAGCTTAGGTATTAATAATTATTGTTATATGACATAGTTATTAATCTTAGGCTATAAGTGGACCTAAAACCCGGTTAGATCCTAATCAGCTTTAATCAACATAGGATAGGGTTTAAAATCGAGGCTCACACTCCTAACTCTAAGTCGTGAGTCGGGTAATTCTCCTCATGCTTTTTCAGCTGGCGGGAGGCATAAGCTACAACCTTGCCATGCTGCATGAGTACGCATCCCATTCCTTTGCCTGATGCATCACAGTATACCTCAAATCCCTCTGTACCCTCTGGAAGAGTAAGGATGGGCGCTGAGGTCAATGAGTCTTTTAGTTTCTTAAATGACAATTCGCACTCGTCTGTCCATACAAATTGAAATACCCCAAACCTTGGTATGATGTGTAAATGTTTAACTATGGTATTTAAAGGCTAAAAAGTGCCTTAGGAACATGAATGAACCATTTAAACCATGGTAAACACAATAAAACACTAAGACATGGTTTGAGCAAAAACATGCTCTAAGGTTGGAGTGAACTTGGTTAGGACCCAAAGAGCCTACCAAGACTTGATAATGTTTAATTATGACCTTATAAGGCTAATTAAGTCCTTAGGAAACTTTGGTAGACAATGAAACCAAACAAAACACAAATAAATACCTTAAGGTCAATAAGAGCAAAAATGTGCTCTAAGCTTGGGATAAATGTGTATAGACCTAATGGTCATACCTATGCCTCAATTATATGTTAATGAACATATTAAATCAATTACCAAAGAAAACCAAGCTTGAAAACAAGTTAAAACGCAAAATGTGCTTTAAGGAGTCTTAAAGCACGTTTTTGAAAAATTGTCTTGTAAATGAGTTTTGAATGGCTAAATGTCCATCACTACTCTTTAATTAACATGTGTACTATATAGTATCACATTTGGGTGGCCATATTAGTGGGAAATCGAAAATTTCACTTCTATGTGCCTTGATATGATGAATAGTAACTTTTATAACTAGTTTGTAACATATAATGTTATAAGTGATTAAGTTGGTCAACAAAGACCAAAACACCCTTGCTACTATTTGGGGCCGGTTTTCCTTAGTGACTCACCACACCTACACAAACAAATGAGTTAACTAAATGATAAAGCAAAAGTTACTTTTCACTTTAGTACAAATATCTTCTAAAAGCAAAAGCAAACCTCATTCTCTCTTTCCCTCCTCATTCACACGTATCCAACCTTCTCCAACCTCTCTTCTTCATTCTCTTCTACGGTTTGCAATAGTACCACACCAAACTCCATCTTTGATCTCTTGTAACTCCTAGCTCCATGGTCCAAATTCAATTTCAAGACCACCATTCTCTTAGTTAAGCCAAGCTCTACAATCTTGTCTTTTCAAAACTTCAAAACCACCATTTCGGTGCCAAGGAGAACTTCCATGGAAGGAGCTTGAGCTAATATTTTTATGCCTTGTTGATCACCTTTGCTTCAAGGTAAGGAAACTCAAAGAAAATCCATGTTTCCTCCATGTTTTCATGTTGTCCGAAAATTCACCTCACAATGGTGTATTTATCTTGCTTGTTTTAGCTTCATTTGAATCTTCCAAGGGCTAGGAGGAGTCCTCTCTTGATATATATTCAAGCTCTCTTTCCATTCCAAGGTAAAACAATCATGTTAATACCTTAAGATAATATGTGTAACTAGGGTTTACAATGAGATGAAGCTTAAAGCTTATATACTCATTACAATGTTGGTATATTGTTTAGTAGTTGTCAAGGAAGGAAATGCCTTACCGGTTTACAAGGAAACAAGAAAGAAATTTGTGAGGAAAAGAGGTAAACAAGCTATCTCAATGTGGTTTAATGCCTTAGGAGAAATAAGCTTATAATGCTTGTTAAAACTACCTAAAGAGCAAATGGTAAATGAGCTAGTAAAATGCTCTCAAGGAGTTTATTAAAGGAATATGTATTGTTGGGTGTATTTGCAGGTCAAAGGCATTATTATGTGGGAAATTCAGTGTTTAAGGTTTATGCAATTTAAGGGCCTAAGAGCCATGCATTTAAGGGCCTAAGTGCCAAGCAATTTAAGTTATGCACTATATTGTGATGTAGTGCTTAATGTGTGAAGTTTGTGTATAAAATGTGTTTGATGGATTTTAGGTGTTCTTGGATGAAATAAGGTAGAAACCTAAGTGTTTGGATGTGGGTATATACTAGAGAAGCTATGGCCAAATTTGGGAAATGCGTAAGAAGTTCTAAGTGTTGTAAGTGAGTTTTGGTGAACTAGGAAGGATTAAAGGTGAATGAATGGTTACTAGAGAAGAAAACATGTATTAAAGTGATCAAGAGTGATGCAAGGATTTAGGCATTATCTTGGAAGTTTTAGAAACCTATGGGTGTTCTTAAGATGTATTTAAGTCTTGGAGGAGTTTGTTTAAGGTTTAGGTAATGTTTATATTCAAGGAATAAATGAGGTTTAGGTAAGGTTTTGAGTAAGGAGTTTTAAGAAGTTGTGAAAAGGAGATTTAGTTAGTAAGAAAAGAGGTTGAGAGATGATGATAAGGTGTAGAGGAAACACCTTGGTATTGTGGTCATTATAGGTGAAATGCCACCTAGAAATCATAAGGAGAAAACATTGTAAGTGTTAGGAATTTTGTGGAGATATAAGTAAAGGTTTAAGGAATTAGGAAAAATAGTTTTGTGAGCGTTTAAGAATATCTTAAGGGTGTGTTTGAAGTGCCAAATGATGTGAGAACACATTAAGAGGCCTTAGGAGAAATTTGGTGAAGATTTGGCAAAGTTTGGGTAAGATTAGGAGGCGACCGACCCAGGGGCCGACCCAGTTTTTGGGTCGGTCGAGCCTCTGTTAAATGTTAGAAAAGTGTTCGGTAATGGTCCGACCCAAAAGGGTGGGTCGGACATGGGTCGGTCGGTCAAGTTTCAAAGGTGGAAAAATGTTCGCACATGGACCGACCCAGAATGGTGGGTCGGACGTGGGTCGGACGGGCATGACTATAAGGAAGTAAAAGGGTTCTGTAATGGACCGACCCAGATGTGGGTCGGACGGTGGGTCGGTCGGACCAAAAACATGGTTTAAGGTTAAGAAATGTTATGTGATGATGGGATTGGTAGGTAATGATGTTATAAGGGTGTTAAGGACATGTTAGGGGAGTTATAACGACACCTAAGTGGGTTAAAAGTTGTATTAAAATGTGAGAGTAAAACAAGTTAAAATGTTAAGTTATGTAACTAAGTTAACGGGATTAAGCATTGACATTAAATGATCAAGCAAACCCCGATGTTAATAAAAACACATGTGATGTTAACAGTTGTTCGAGAATTTGCTCGAGGAACATAAGTGGACGTGGTAAAGTGGACCCCGGTGACAGGTATGGTTTTCTTGCAACCTGTGTCCTACCGGATTACACCGGCTTGTATGCCAATATGTTTTTCTGTGTGTTTGCCACCTTGTAAGATAAAACATGTAATGAGTTTATAGTAATTCATTTATGTGGCGAATATGATTCCGATACCGTTTAACCTCGAATGTGTGTGTTAAACTTAACTAACCGACTCTAGGATCATACAAGAGATCGGCAATCGGATTTAACGACCCATACCATGGGATCGTTCTAACCACGGCTATGCGTGAGTTGGTTGTATATTGTTGCTATGTGCAAGTGTGTGAACTTCCTTTGGGTGATTGACTCGGTTATGATACCGTATGGTTGTGGGTGTGATAGGCTCCAATGAGAGCCCTAACTATTAACTTATGAGCATATGTATGTACTAATGGGGGGAGAGGAGTCCGGTCTGTTCCGGCCACGCGTGTGAGGATGGGGGTCGAGCCATTATAGGTTCGACCCTCTGTGTATGTTATGGTTGTTTTCCCATTGGGTTTCCAACTTTCCCCTTTAGCTTAACCAAAGCTATATTACTGACTCACGTCGGGCCACGGGGGCATACTAATGGTTATGTTATTTCGGTGTGCTTGGGATTACTATATCCGACTCACCTTGGGTATAAGTTAACCGTTCTATATAACCGGACGGTAACGAGGATGGTAACGAGCTTAACATGGGATTGGCAAAAATCCCTAGGCTCACATGGTATACTAACTATGGTGGAAGGTTCCTTGTGAGAACCGATTTCATGGTGTATGTAATGTTATAATGCTATGCAAATTCCCTTGCTATGCTTTGGTATATATATATATATTGGATGTTGTAAATGAGTGCGACGTTGTCATGTGTGCATCGAAGCAAGAAAGGTTATTATGTTTTGTATGTGTGGAATGAGTTATGTTGTAGGATATGGAATGTGTGGATCATGGAAATGAATCCCAGTTTGTGACAAGAGGCATTTGAGGATAACCCGATTAATGGGTACATGCCGTTCGTTAGGGGAGTTGCTCCGTTTAACGGAGGGCCACTCTAAGGCTTAAGGAATCATTGGATGGTTGGTTAAGTGTGGATGTTTTGGTTATAGATTGAGCCCATTGAGGCGAAATATCATGTGTTGTATGGATATGGCATGTATGCATGATTTAAATATAAACAACTGCATGCTAAGACGACAATTAGTCGTGCGTGGCCCGGTAGCATGTGGGCTGCGGGATTACCATACCAGCAAAGGTGCTGAGCCCCTTGGGGCCACCCCCTTTCTCTCCCTTTTTATTTCAGGTACAAGGAGCTGGAAACCGTTCGAGAGTAGGACGGGGCAGATGTTTGCACATGGGCAGCCATTTAAATGGCGTGAGTATAATAGGCGTAGTAAGACCGAAGTTGTTATCGGCAATAGTTTGTAAATACTCGGTACAGGGGGAGTGTATGTATATAATAAATGTTGAAGATGGAATGAGGATGTATTGTGTAGTTGCTCGGGAATCTAGTCCATCAGACCGATACAAATGTACATATATTAGCCTTGTTAGCCACGTAGGTGGTTAACGGCGTGTAACACCATTGGAATAAGTAATGTGATGAGTTGGGTTTCCGCTGCAGATTGTTATTATGTGTTTGTTGTTGGATGGGGTGTTACAAAAAGTGGTATCAGAGCGAAGTATCGCTCTGATGACTGAGTTACCGAGCTTAGGAAGTACCGAGTTAGGATTTAAGTACTTTGGGTTAAGGGTTGAGTGATAGCGTGAGAGAAACGCTAGTAAGGAACTACCAGTGAATACTGGAAACCTACAATATCCATCCCACCCTCCACAATCCCTGTTGTATAACTTGGGAAACAACGCCAGAGAGATGAAAGTCCTCTCTTACTCGGGAATACCCGATCTGGCTGTTAGTAAGTACCTTTAAGGGTACGGAGAACCTGTCATACGGTAGATCCCGAAAACTGGGAATCCCGGAGACGGTCCCCATCTAAACAATGTTAACCGCATTCCATAGCGACAAATGAAGGATTTGGTGTATAGAGGAATAGAATTTCCGGCAACCTGGGTCGACATGTCGAGCAGTCGAGGATAACCAACTTGCAACGCACCAACTGTGCAACAGGCAAGAAATGGATTAGTAAAACCCGAGACGAGTGTCTACGGGACCACAGTTGATAAATAATGCACCAACGGTATACCAACCGACAAGGGAAACTACAAGGTAGTGCCCAAATACGTGGAACGGGCTACAAAGAGAATACAATACTAAGAAAAAGGGGTCTCCCAGAATGGGAAATACCCTAGTTAATGATTATTATGTGAATACAGTGAGAAGTCACCTAGACAAGTTATTATCAAGACAGTAAGATCAGTGAGGGCCAACAAGGCCACTGATGACAGTGCGGGTAAAAACAATACCACAACCGGTATGTGTTAAACTGATAGCCAGTTAGCATGGCGCACTTGCCATAGCAAGTGCTGCTATAACAGGGCTGTTCGGGAAATTCATAACCACTACAAAATACTTGGAAAGGTACAATAAAGTTAAATGTGAATGTCATAACAGTGGAAGGGCCTGTTAGCCTAACCTCTGTAATTGGAAGTACACCAGTCGGCAAGAAGCTAGACTTGGCTAAGGTAAGAAGATGTTGTGAAACCATGGAAATTTTTCTTTTAAACCCAGAATTATTCAAACCCTTTTCTTTTCAAAACCAAATTTCCTTTCAACCCAACACTTCTTTCCAACCTTCTTTAAACCAAACCAGTGAAACCAAGAACAACTGACAAGGATGCAATAGTGGATAAACCTTCCCTCGATTAAGTTCGGGAAGTGAGGAATGAATATTGTCACGGGACAATGTAAGGGAGTTGACAACAGAATACTTCACCTAGGCGTGTGACGGACACTACAAGTGTACCAACTGTGTTGTGGGACGACCGCACTCCGATAGGAGCATGTGGGCCTGACAGACCTACTTATAGGTTAGTTGGGTAAGTAGTAATGTATCAGTATGATACCCCATATATGTATACCAGTAGAGTCCGAAACACGGGAAGTAGTCGACTCCGTCTACGGTCAGCAGTATAAATCAACAGGAGCTAGAAAATACAAGGAATGCTTGAAGTAAAGGAACTCAGTTAAGTTAACGAGACTAAAGGAATTAGTGAATTCCTTTCAAGGAAATGTTTAAGAGTTAGGAAGTGCGAAGTGCACAAACTGTTAAGTAAAGACATAGCATATGTCTTAAGGATCCCCAGGGATAAACATGATAGCTGAAAAGCAGGGCAAGGCAGATGCCTAATGTGGACACATTAATGTGCAATGAACGGGATGAAACTCCCAGAATCAGTACCTACACTATCTGGAAATGTTGATCTTTACAGAAGAAGATAATAACTGAATGTACCAAAAAGTGTGAAACAAATGTAAGGCATAACGTAACAACACCCAGGAGCAATCCTTGAAGGGTGTGCGCATCAACAATTGTTGAACGAAATGCATGACAGAAACACAAGGGTTGAAATTAACACCCAGATTAGACATAAGTTGTCAGGAGACGGACTGACAAACCTAAGGGGCATCCCATGAAAGGAAACGGAATACGACGACCGTGTCATGGATGCCAATACAACCTCTAACCAGGTAATATGATACAGAGGAGTACATATGTGTGGACAGCCTACAATGAGCCCAGCTCAAGGCAAATAAGGCTTATAAGCCATAAACAAGATATGTTATATGAATTCGGTTGATTGTAGAAGTTTATGTGGTATAAGTGAGTAAAGTGGTAAGCGAACCACTGCATTAAGAGTGGGGATATCTCTCGATATTGTGAGACCGCAGAAGCGGTACATATGTGAATCAAGTTCAAGAGATATGTGGAGGATGGACCACGTTGTTATTACCCCAGGGTGATTTGAATGAAATAACACAAAAAAGAAGTGCTCGTACCAGTTGTGTACGCAGGAAGTGTGATAAGTTGATAGCAATCACCATAGGTGTGTGAAGCTAAATGTGTAGCGAACAACGCTCAAGGGAAAAATAGTAGTATATTCAAAAATCAGCCAAATGAGTGGCCAGATAAACCCAGTACAATGGCGGAAGCTAATATAATAGCGGATGCAGTGTAAGTTGATGTTATATAATGAGTAAGGACACGGCGCGCAATAAGCGACCGTTGTATGAGGATGGTTAGATGATAAAATGGTGAGTAAGCAGAGTTGTGAGTTAACCCCAGTGGAGATACAACAGTAAGTGATAGCAAATGAACCGAGCAGTAAGCCGGTGGCAAGTGTTAGATGATAAGGATTTCAGTGAAAATTCCTATCGCAATCGCATAAGGGATTTACTGTCAAGAGTTTACGCCTCTGCACTCTGTATGACTGAGTGTTTTGGTATTGCACTTGTGCAGTAATGATCGAGTGGGATAGCTAGGAATTGGAAACATGTTGATGGTGGAAGAATAATGTTACAATGGCCGATGCATAGGAAATGCAAGACCGCACCAATAAAGGGATACTTGTACAAAACCAAATGTGGAGACATGATTAACAGTAAATAACTACAGTAACACTAAATACCAAAGGTCGGTATGAGATATACCCCAGGTGTGAGAAATAGCTGAGAGAGCACTACACACTAGGTAGTAGCTCAATCTCAACCGACAGTGAGTCGGTAGAAGCAAGTCAATCATTGTGAATTACATAGTAGTTTACGCTGTAAGCTATTGGAGAAGTGGATGGAAAGTTTTGAAACTCACCGAATTCGCTCAGGGTAAGAGATACCATGCGTCGGTTGAGAAACCATCCTTCCCAAGATAAGGGTAATACATTGGAGATGTACAATACAGCAACAGTAACAAATGGAGCAAACTAGCTCTATAATTATCAGGGTTGCGCAACAGAGGCCAGTGAGCCCATGCGTCAGGTACCGGGTATACATTGTGAATACGAATGGATGGCTAGATATCAATGCCTAAAAGCCTCACAGGCCAGGACCGAAACCGGTTATGAGTTACAACTCCAATGCGAATTCTTGGTTTAGGGACTAAACCGCCAATATGGTTAAGATCCTCTAATCAGAATCCATTGTGTAATAGACCGCGTGGAGTTAAAACACTCACGACGGAAGATTTAAGCTAATGCTCAGTGATTGATTACGTGGGGCGTAATCCCTTTTAAGGGGGGTAGAGCGCAAAACCACTTAGTGTGTTTTACCGTACAACTGTACGTGAACTGGGTTGTGCATAGCACAAATGATTGTTATGATGGTGACGCGTGTGTTATATAAATACGCATTTATTTGTGGGTAAATTGTGGTAATTGCGCACAGAAGATGCGAAGACCATGTAGGAAGTGTGTTTACCTTGTTAACAGTGGTGTGTGAGAGTACAAGTGGAAGGGAGAAAGAAACTCCTGGGATCTACAACCCCGATGGTGCATAAATATAACCATGGTATGTATTTTGATAAAAATATATGTATATATATACAAGTTGTGATTTATGAAGGGTTATGAGACCGACATAGAACCTAGTGGAAATTAAATTTCCTAGGTAACTGGATTAAGTTGGATTTGGATGATGATGATTGATAGACAGAGTTTCTATCCCTTGGAGATTTATGATATGACTAGAAGGATTCAAAGATAGAAAATGGAATATGCTTGAATTAATTGTTGGTTGAAAAGAGAGTGGGAGGTGATGAAACTTGATTATCATGAGATCAGAGAAGCCGAACACAAATTGGGGTGGAAAGATAGTTCAACACTGATGCTGATCACATCAGGGTGGGTGATTCTGGAAGCTCCCTGTAAGTGGTCCAAACACCATGTTAAGAAAAATACAAGGAGCATAAATTGGACTTGGAGTTGTATGGTGTTTTCAAAAAGAATTTTCAATTGGTGTTTTAAACAATCGATTATATGTGCTAAAGATCTTCTATATACTTATCTATAAAGAATATTTTTGTAGTACTTGCTCACGAGCTGAGGACGTATGAGCCTTGTCTTCGGACCGGTGAATGAGAAGTACAATGTTAAGATAAGTGAATGTTTTGATCTCCCAAAGGAACGGGACCAGAAAGTGGTCCATCGCGACCAGGGTTCTGGGATCACAATGTATCGTACTCAACGTGGGATTCGAACTCATGGAGAGATGGAAAAGGTATTTCTGTTTGATATACATGCTATGACATGTTGTGGTATGGGTGATAGGGTTATTTGACTTTGATCTCTAAAGTGTGTGTGCTATCAAGACCTATGAGTCTAAATGTGTGTGTTACATAGACCTATGAGTCTAAATGTGGTTATGTCACCCGGACTACGAGTCTGAGGGATATTGTATGGGTTGCAAGTGTGGTGAAGGTACCCGGACATTGAGTCCGAGGTTACCATGTGAATATGATATTTTATGTATAAGGTGGATATGTTGCCCGGACCATTAAGTCCGAGGTTGGATGTGAAAGATGGTGGTAATGGAAGTTTTATGGCTATAAGTAATTCCCGTATTCTAATCCAATGATGCGAGGAAATGTGAACTTCGAGGACGAAGTTCTTTTAAGGGGGGTAGATTGAAATACCCCAAACCTTGGTATGATGTGTAATGTTTAACTATGGTATTTAAAGGCTAAAAAGTGCCTTAGGAACATGAATGAACCATTTAAACCATGGTAAACACAATAAAACACTAAGACATGGTTTGAGCAAAAACATGCTCTAAGGTTGGAGTGAACTTGGTTAGGACCCAAAGAGCCTACCAAGACTTGATAATGTTTAAATATGACCTTATAAGGCTAATTAAGTCCTTAGGAAACTTTGGTAGACAATGAAACCAAACAAAACACAAATAAATACCTTAAGGTCAATAAGAGCAAAAATGTGCTCTAAGCTTGGGATAAATGTGTATAAGACCTAATGGTCATACCTATGCCTCAATTATATGTTAATGAACATATTAAATCAATTACCAAAGAAAACCAAGCTTGAAAACAAGTTAAAACGCAAAATGTGCTTTAAGGAGTCTTAAAGCACGTTTTTGAAAAATTGTCTTGTAAATGAGTTTTGAATGGCTAAATGTCCATCACTACTCTTTAATTAACATGTGTACTATATAGTATCACATTTGGGTGGCCATATTAGTGGGAAATCGAAAATTTCACTTCTATGTGCCTTGATATGATGAATAGTAACTTTTATAACTAGTTTGTAACATATAATGTTATAAGTGATTAAGTTGGTCAACAAAGACCAAAACACCCTTGCTACTATTTGGGGCCGGTTTTCCTTAGTGACTCACCACACCTACACAAACAAATGAGTTAACTAAATGATAAAGCAAAAGTTACTTTTCACTTTAGTACAAATATCTTCTAAAAGCAAAAGCAAACCTCATTCTCTCATTTCCCTCCTCATTCACACGTATCCAACCTTCTCCAACCTCTCTTCTTCATTCTCTTCTACGGTTTGCAATAGTACCACACCAAACTCCATCTTTGATCTCTTGTAACTCCTAGCTCCATGGTCCAAATTCAATTTCAAGACCACCATTCTCTTAGTTAAGCCAAGCTCTACAATCTTGTCTTTTCAAAACTTCAAAACCACCATTTCGGTGCCAAGGAGAACTTCCATGGAAGGAGCTTGAGCTAATATTTTTATGCCTTGTTGATCACCTTTGCTTCAAGGTAAGGAAACTCAAAGAAAATCCATGTTTCCTCCATGTTTTCATGTTGTCCGAAAATTCACCTCACAATGGTGTATTTACCTTGCTTGTTTTAGCTTCATTTGAATCTTCCAAGGGCTAGGAGGAGTCCTCTCTTGATATATATTCAAGCTCTCTTTCCATTCCAAGGTAAAACAATCATGTTAATACCTTAAGATAATATGTGTAACTAGGGTTTACAATGAGATGAAGCTTAAAGCTATATACTCATTACAATGTTGGTATATTGTTTAGTAGTTGTCAAGGAAGGAAATGCCTTACCGGGTTACAAGGAAGAAAAAGAAAGAAATTTGTGAGGAGGAAAAGAGGTAAACAAGCTATCTCAATGTGGTTTAATGCCTTAGGAGAAATAAGCTTATAATGCTTGTTAAAACTACCTAAAGAGCAAATGGTAATGAGCTAGTAAATGCTTCAAGGAGTTTTATTAAAGGAATAGTATTGTTGGGTGTATTTGCAGGTCAAAGGCATTATTATGTGGGAAATTCAGTGTTTAAGGTTATGCAATTTAAGGGCCTAAGAGCCATGCATTTAAGGGCCTAAGTGCCAAGCAATTTAAGTTATGCACTATATTGTGATGTAGTGCTTAATGTGTGAAGTTTGTGTATAAAATGTGTTTGATGGATTTTAGGTGTTCTTGGATGAAATAAGGTAGAAACCTAAGTGTTTGGATGTGGGTATATACTAGAGAAGCTATGGCCAAATTTGGGAAATGCGTAAGAAGTTCTAAGTGTTGTAAGTGAGTTTTGGTGAACTAGGAAGGATTAAAGGTGAATGAATGGTTACTAGAGAAGAAACATGTATTAAAGTGATCAAGAGTGATGCAAGGATTTAGGCATTATCTTGGAAGTTTTAGAAACCTATGGGTGTTCTTAAGATGTATTTAAGTCTTGGAGGAGTTTGTTTAAGGTTAGGTAATGTTTATATTCAAGGAATAAATGAGGTTTAGGTAAGGTTTTGAGTAAGGAGTTTAAGAAGTTGTGAAAAGGAGATTTAGTTAGTAAGAAAAGAGGTTGAGAGATGATGATAGGTGTAGAGGAACACTTGGTATTGTGGTCATTATAGGTGAAATGCCACCTAGAAATCATAAGGAGAAAACATTGTAAGTGTTAGGAATTTTGTGGAGATATAAGTAAAGGTTTAAGGAATTAGGAAAAATAGTTTTGTGAGCGTTTAAGAATATCTTAAGGGTGTGTTTGAAGTGCCAAATGATGTGAGAACACATTAAGAGGCCTTAGGAGAAATTTGGTGAAGATTTGGCAAAGTTTGGGTAAGATTAGGAGGCGACCGACCCAGGGGCCGACCCAGTTTTTGGGTCGGTCGAGCCTCTGTTAAATGTTAGAAAAGTGTTCGGTAATGGTCCGACCCAAAAGGGTGGGTCGGACATGGGTCGGTCGGTCAAGTTTCAAAGGTGGAAAAATGTTCGCACATGGACCGACCCAGAATGGTGGGTCGGACGTGGGTCGGACGGGCATGACTATAAGGAAGTAAAAGGGTTCTGTAATGGACCGACCCAGATGTGGGTCGGACGGTGGGTCGGTCGGACCAAAAACATGGTTTAAGGTTAAGAAATGTTATGTGATGATGGGGATTGGTAGGTAATGATGTTATAAGGGTGTTAAGGACATGTTAGGGGAGTTATAACGACACTAAGTGGGTTAAAAGTTGTATTAAAATGTGAGAGTAAAACAAGTTAAAAATGTTAAGTTATGTAACTAAGTTAACGGGAAAAGTTAAGCATTGACATTAAATGATCAAGCAAACCCCGATGTTAATAAAAACACATGTGATGTTAACATTGTTCGAGAATTTGCTCGAGGAACATAAGTGGACGTGGTAAGTGGACCCCGGTGACAGGTATGGTTTTCTTGCAACCTGTGTCCTACCGGATTACACCGGCTTGTATGCCAATATGTTTTCTGTGTGTTTGCCACCTTGTAAGATAAAACATGTAATGAGTTTATAGTAATTCATTTATGTGGCGAATATGATTCCGATACCGTTTAACCTCGAATGTGTGTGTTAAACTTAACTAACCGACTCTAGGATCATACAAGAGATCGGCAATCGGATTTAACGACCCATACCATGGGATCGTTCTAACCACGGCTATGCGTGAGTTGGTTGTATATTGTTGCTATGTGCAAGTGTGTGAACTTCCTTTGGGTGATTGACTCGGTTATGATACCGTATGGTTGTGGTGTGATAGGCTCCAATGAGAGCCCTAACTATTAACTTATGAGCATATGTATGTACTAATGGGGGGAGAGGAGTCCGGTCTGTTCCGGCCACGCGTGTGAGGATGGGGGTCGAGCCATTATAGGTTCGACCCTCTGTGTATGTTATGGTTGTTTTCCCATTGGGTTTCCAACTTTCCCCTTTAGCTTAACCAAAGCTATATTACTGACTCACGTCGGGCCACGGGGGCATACTAATGGTTATGTTATTTCGGTGTGCTTGGGATTACTATATCCGACTCACCTTGGGTATAAGTTAACCGTTCTATATAACCGGACGGTAACGAGGATGGTAACGAGCTTAACATGGGATTGGCAAAAATCCCTAGGCTCACATGGTATACTAACTATGGTGGAAGGTTCCTTGTGAGAACCGATTTCATGGTGTATGTAATGTTATAATGCTATGCAAATTCCCTTGCTATGCTTTGGTATATATATATATATTGGATGTTGTAAATGAGTGCGACGTTGTCATGTGTGCATCGAAGCAAGAAAGGTTATTATGTTTTGTATGTGTGGAATGAGTTATGTTGTAGGATATGGAATGTGTGGATCATGGAAATGAATCCCAGTTTGTGACAAGAGGCATTTGAGGATAACCCGATTAATGGGTACATGCCGTTCGTTAGGGGAGTTGCTCCGTTTAACGGAGGGCCACTCTAAGGCTTAAGGAATCATTGGATGGTTGGTTAAGTGTGGATGTTTTGGTTATAGATTGAGCCCATTGAGGCGAAATATCATGTGTTGTATGGATATGGCATGTATGCATGATTTAAATATAAACAACTGCATGCTAAGACGACATTAGTCGTGCGTGGCCCGGTAGCATGTGGGCTGCGGGATTACCATACCAGCAAAGGTGCTGAGCCCCTTGGGGCCACCCCCTTTCTCTCCATTTTATTTCAGGTACAAGGAGCTGGAAACCGTTCGAGAGTAGGACGGGGCAGATGTTTGCACATGGGCAGCCATTTAAATGGCGTGAGTATAATAGGCGTAGTAAGACCGAAGTTGTTATCGGCAATAGTTTGTAAATACTCGGTACAGGGGGAGTGTATGTATATAATAAATGTTGAAGATGGAATGAGGATGTATTGTGTAGTTGCTCGGGAATCTAGTCCATCAGACCGATACAAATGTACTATATTAGCCTTGTTAGCCACGTAGGTGGTTAACGGCGTGTAACACCATTGGAATAAGTAATGTGATGAGTTGGGTTTCCGCTGCAGATTGTTATTATGTGTTTGTTGTTGGATGGGGTTTACAAAAAGTGGTATCAGAGCGAAGTATCGCTCTGATGACTGAGTTACCGAGCTTAGGAAGTACCGAGTTAGGATTTAAGTACTTTGGGTTAAGGGTTGAGTGATAGCGTGAGAGAAACGCTAGTAAGGAAACTACCAGTGAATACTGGAAACCTACAATATCCATCCCACCCTCCACAATCCCTGTTGTATAACTTGGGAAACAACGCCAGAGAGATGAAAGTCCTCTCTTACTCGGGAATACCCGATCTGGCTGTTAGTAAGTACCTTTAAGGGTACGGAGAACCTGTCATACGGTAGATCCCGAAAACTGGGAATCCCGGAGACGGTCCCCATCTAAACAATGTTAACCGCATTCCATAGCGAAATGAAGGGTTTGGTGTATAGAGGAATAGAATTTCCGGCAACCTGGGTCGACATGTCGAGCAGTCGAGGATAACCAACTTGCAATGCACCAACTGTGCAACAGGCAAGAAATGGATTAGTAAAACCCGAGACGAGTGTCTACGGGACAACAGTTGATACAATAATGCACCAACGGTATACCAACCGACAAGGGAAACTACAAGGTAGTGCCCAAATACGTGGAACGGGCTACAAAGAGAATACAATACTAAGAAAAAGGGGTCTCCCAGAATGGGAAATACCCTAGTTAATGATTATTATGTGAATACAGTGAGAAGTCACCTAGACAAGTTATTATCAAGACAGTAAGATCAGTGAGGGCCAACAAGGCCACTGATGACAGTGCGGGTAAAAACAATACCACAACCGGTATGTGTTAAACTGATAGCCAGTTAGCATGGCGCACTTGCCATAGCAAGTGCTGCTATAACAGGGCTGTTCGGGAAATTCATAACCACTACAAAATACTTGGAAAGGTACAATAAAGTTAAATGTGAATGTCATAACAGTGGAAGGGCCTGTTAGCCTAACCTCTGTAATTGGAAGTACACCAGTCGGCAAGAAGCTAGACTTGGCTAAGGTAAGAAGATGTTGTGAAACCATGGAAATTTTTCTTTTAAACCCAGAATTATTCAAACCCTTTTCTTTTCAAAACCAAATTTCCTTTCAACCCAACACTTCTTTCCAACCTCTTTAAACCAAACCAGTGAAACCAAGAACAACTGACAAGGATGCAATAGTGGATAAACCTTCCCTCGATTAAGTTCGGGAAGTGAGGAATGAATATTGTCACGGGACAATGTAAGGGAGTTGACAACAGAATACTTCACCTAGGCGTGTGACGGACACTACAAGTGTACCAACTGTGTTGTGGGACGACCGCACTCCGATAGGAGCATGTGGGCCTGACAGACCTACTTATAGGTTAGTTGGGTAAGTAGTAATGTATCAGTATGATACCCCATATATGTATACCAGTAGAGTCCGAAACACGGGAAGTAGTCGACTCCGTCTACGGTCAGCAGTATAAATCAACAGGAGCTAGAAAATACAAGGAATGCTTGAAGTAAAGGAACTCAGTTAAGTTAACGAGACTAAAGGAATTAGTGAATTCCTTTCAAGGAAATGTTTAAGAGTTAGGAAGTGCGAAGTGCACAAACTGTTAAGTAAAGACATAGCATATGTCTTAAGGATCCCCAGGGATAAACATGATAGCTGAAAAGCAGGGCAAGGCAGATGCCTAATGTGGACACATTAATGTGCAATGAACGGGATGAAACTCCCAGAATCAGTACCTACACTATCTGGAAATGTTGATCTTACAGAAGAAGATAATAACTGAATGTACCAAAAAGTGTGAAACAAATGTAAGGCATAACGTAACAACACCCAGGAGCAATCCTTGAAGGGTGTGCGCATCAACAATTGTTGAACGAAATGCATGACAGAAACACAAGGGTTGAAATTAACACCCAGATTAGACATAAGTTGTCAGGAGACGGACTGACAAACCTAAGGGGCATCCCATGAAAGGAAACGGAATACGACGACCGTGTCATGGATGCCAATACAACCTCTAACCAGGTAATATGATACAGAGGAGTACATATGTGTGGACAGCCTACAATGAGCCCAGCTCAAGGCAAATAAGGCTTATAAGCCATAAACAAGATATGTATATGAATTCGGTTGATTGTAGAAGTTTATGTGGTATAAGTGAGTAAAGTGGTAAGCGAACCACTGCATTAAGAGTGGGGATATCTCTCGATATTGTGAGACCGCAGAAGCGGTACATATGTGAATCAAGTTCAAGAGATATGTGGAGGATGGACCACGTTGTTATTACCCCAGGGTGATTTGAATGAAATAACAAAAAAGAAGTGCTCATACCAGTTGTGTACGCAGGAAGTGTGATAAGTTGATAGCAATCACCATAGGTGTGTGAAGCTAAATGTGTAGCGAACAACGCTCAAGGGAAAAATAGTAGTATTCAAAAATCAGCCAAATGAGTGGCCAGATAAACCCAGTACAATGGCGGAAGCTAATATAATAGCGGATGCAGTATAAGTTGATGTTATATAATGAGTAAGGACACGGCGCGCAATAAGCGACCGTTGTATGAGGATGGTTAGATGATAAAATGGTGAGTAAGCAGAGTTGTGAGTTAACCCCAGTGGAGATACAACAGTAAGTGATAGCAAATGAACCGAGCAGTAAGCCGGTGGCAAGTGTTAGATGATAAGGATTTCAGTGAAAATTCCTATCGCAATCGCATAAGGGATTTACTGTCAAGAGTTTACGCCTCTGCACTCTGTATGACTGAGTGTTTTGGTATTGCACTTGTGCAGTAATGATCGAGTGGGATAGCTAGGAATTGGAAACATGTTGATGGTGGAAGAATAATGTTATAATGGCCGATGCATAGGAAATGCAAGACCGCACCAATAAAGGGATACTTGTACAAAACCAAATGTGGAGACATGATTAACAGTAAATAACTACAGTAACACTAAATACCAAAGGTCGGTATGAGATATACCCCAGGTGTGAGAAATAGCTGAGAGAGCACTACACACTAGGTAGTAGCTCAATCTCAACCGACAGTGAGTCGGTAGAAGCAAGTCAATCATTGTGAATTACATAGTAGTTTACGCTGTAAGCTATTGGAGAAGTGGATGGAAAGTTTTGAAACTCACCGAATTCGCTCAGGGTAAGAGATACCATGCGTCGGTTGAGAAACCATCCTTCCCAAGATAAGGGTAATACATTGGAGATGTACAATACAGCAACAGTAACAAATGGAGCAAACTAGCTCTATAATTATCAGGGTTGCGCAACAGAGGCCAGTGAGCCCATGCGTCAGGTACCGGGTATACATTGTGAATACGAATGATGGCTAGATATCAATGCCTAAAAGCCTCACAGGCCAGGACCGAAACCGGTTATGAGTTACAACTCCAATGCGAATTCTTGGTTTAGGGACTAAACCGCCAATATGGTTAAGATCCTCTAATCAGAATCCATTGTGTAATAGACCGCGTGGAAGTTAAAACACTTCACGACAGAAGAACATTTTAAGCTAATGCTCAGTGATTGATTACGGGCGTAATCCCTTTTAAGGGGGGTAGAGCGCAAAACCACTTAGTGTGTTTTACCGTACAACTGTACGTGAACTGGGTTGTGCATAGCACAAAATGATTGTTATGATGGTTGACGCGTGTGTTATATAAACATACGCATTTATTTGTGGGTAAATTGTGGTAATTGCGCACAGAAGATGCGAATACCATGGTAGGAAGTGTGTTTATCTTGTTAACAGTGGTGTGTGAGAGTACAAGTGGAAGGGAGTAAAGAAACTCCTGGGGATCTACAACCCCGATGGTGCATAAATATAAACCATGTATTGTATTTTGATAAAAATATATGTATATATATACAATGTTGTGATTTATGAAGGGTTATGAGACCGACATAGAACCTAGTGGGAATTAAATTTCCTAGGTAACTGGAATTAAGTTGGATTTGGATGATGATTGATAGACAGAGTTCTATCCCTTGGAGATGTTATGATTATGACTAGAAGGATTCAAAGATAGAAAATGGAATATGCTTGAATTAATTGTTGGTTGAAAAGAAGTGGGAGGTGAAACTTGATTATCATGAGATCAAGGGAAGCCGAACACAAATTGGGGTGGAAAGATAGTTCAACACTGATGCTGATCACATCAGGGTTGGGTGATTCTGGAAGCTCCCTGTAAGTGGTCACAAACAACCATGTTAAGAAAAATACAAGGAGCATAAATTGGACTTGGAGTTGTATGGTGTTTTCAAAAAGAATTTCCAATTGGTGTTTTAAAAACAATCGATTAATATTTTGAATAAAGATCTTCTTATATACTTAATCTAGTAAAGAAATTTTTGTAGTACTTGCTCACGAGCTGAGGACGTATGAGCCTTTGTCTTCGGACCGGTGACATGAGAAGTACATATGTTAAGAATTAAGTGAATGTTTGATCTCCCAAAGGAACGGGGACCAGAAAGTGTCCATCGCGACCGGGTTCTGCGGGATCACAATGTATATGTACTCAACGTGGGATTCGAACTCATGGAGAGATGGAAAAGGTATTCTGTTTGATATACATGCTATGACATGTTGTTTGGTATGGGTGATAAGGGTTATTGACTTTGATCTCCTAAAGTGTGTGCTATCAAGACCTATGAGTCTAAATGTGTTGTGTTACATAGACCTATGAGTCTAAATGTGGTTATGTCACCCGGACCTAAGAGTCTGAGGGATATTGTATGGGTGCAAGTGTGGTGAAGGTACCCGGACCATTGAGTCCGAGGTTACCATGTGAATATGATATTTATGTATAAGGTGGATATGTTGCCCGGACCATTAAGTCCGAGGTTGGATGTGAAAGATGGTTGGTAATGGAAGTTTTATGGCTATAAGTAATTCCCGTATTCTAATCCAATGATGCGAGGAAATGTGAACTTCGAGGACGAAGTTTTTAAGGGGGGTAGATTGAAATACCCCAAACCTTGGTATGATGTGTAAATGTTTAACTATGGTATTTAAAGGCTAAAAAGTGCCTTAGGAACATGAATGAACCATTTAAACCATGGTAAACACAAAAAACACTAAGACATGGTTTGAGCAAAAACATGCTCTAAGGTTGGAGTGAACTTGGTTAGGACCCAAAGAGCCTACCAAGACTTGATAATGTTTAATTATGACCTTATAAGGCTAATTAAGTCCTTAGGAAACTTTGGTAGACAATGAAACCAAAAACAAAAAATAAATACCTTAAGGTCAATAAGAGCAAAAATGTGCTCTAAGCTTGGGATAAATGTGTATAAGACCTAATGGTCATACCTATGCCTCAATTATATGTTAATGAACATATTAAATCAATTACCAAAGAAAACCAAGCTTGAAAACAAGTTAAAACGCAAAATGTGCTTTAAGGAGTCTTAAAGCACGTTTTGAAAAATTGTCGTGTAAATGAGTTTTGAATGGCTAAATGTCCATCACTACTCTTTAATTAACATGTGTACTATATAGTATCACATTTGGGTGGCCATATTAGTGGGAAATCGAAAATTTCACTTCTATGTGCCTTGATATGATGAATAGTAACTTTTATAACTAGTTTGTAACATATAATGTTATAAGTGATTAAGTTGGTCAACAAAGACCAAAACACCCTTGCTACTATTTGGGGCCGGTTTTCCTTAGTGACTCACCACACCTACACAAACAAATGAGTTAACTAAATGATAAAGCAAAAGTTACTTTTCACTTTAGTACAAATATCTTCTAAAAGCAAAAGCAAACCTCATTCTCATTTCCCTCCTCATTCACACGTATCCAACCTTCTCCAACCTCTCTTCTTCATTCTCTTCTACGGTTTGCATAGTACCACACCAAACTCCATCTTTGATCTCTTGTAACTCCTAGCTCCATGGTCCAAATTCAATTTCAAGACCACCATTCTCTTAGTTAAGCCAAGCTCTACAATCTTGTCTTTTCAAAACTTCAAAACCACCATTTCGGTGCCAAGGAGAACTTCCATGGAAGGAGCTTGAGCTAAATTTTTATGCCTTGTTGATCACCTTTGCTTCAAGGTAAGGAAACTCAAAGAAAATCCATGTTTCCTCCATGTTTTCATGTTGTCCGAAAATTCACCTCACAATGGTGTATTTACCTTGCTTGTTTTAGCTTCATTTGAATCTTCCAAGGGCTAGGAGGAGTCCTCTCTTGATATATATTCAAGCTCTCTTTCCATTCCAAGGTAAAACAATCATGTTAATACCTTAAGATAATATGTGTAACTAGGGTTTACAATGAGATGAAGCTTAAAGCTTATATACTCATTACAATGTTGGTATATTGTTTAGTAGTTGTCAAGGAAGGAAATGCCTTACCGGGTTACAAGGAAACAAGAAAGAAATTTGTGAGGAAAAGAGGTAAACAAGCTATCTCAATGTGGTTTAATGCCTTAGGAGAAATAAGCTTATAATGCTTGTTAAAACTACCTAAAGGCAAATGGTAAATGAGCTAGTAAAATGCTCTCAAGGAGTTTATTAAAGGAATATGTATTGTTGGGTGTATTTGCAGGTCAAAGGCATTATTATGTGGGAAATTCAGTGTTTAAGGTTTATGCAATTTAAGGGCCTAAGAGCCATGCATTTAAGGGCCTAAGTGCCAAGCAATTTAAGTTATGCACTATATTGTGTAGTGCTTAATGTGTGAAGTTTGTGTATAAATGTGTTTGATGGATTTTAGGTGTTCTTGGATGAAATAAGGTAGAAACCTAAGTGTTTGGATGTGGGTATATACTAGAGAAGCTATGGCCAAATTTGGGAAATGCGTAAGAAGTTCTAAGTGTTGTAAGTGAGTTTTGGTGAACTAGGAAGGATTAAAGGTGAATGAATGGTTACTAGAGAAGAAAACATGTATTAAAGTGATCAAGAGTGATGCAAGGATTTAGGCATTATCTTGGAAGTTTTAGAAACCTATGGGTGTTCTTAAGATGTATTTAAGTCTTGGAGGAGTTTGTTTAAGGTTTAGGTAATGTTTATATTCAAGGAATAAATGAGGTTTAGGTAAGGTTTTGAGTAAGGAGTTTAAGAAGTTGTGAAAAGGAGATTTAGTTAGTAAGAAAAGAGGTTGAGAGATGATGATAAGGTGTAGAGGAAACACCTTGGTATTGTGGTCATATATAGGTGAAATGCCACCTAGAAATCATAAGGAGAAAACATTGTAAGTGTTAGGAATTTTGTGGAGATATAAGTAAAGGTTTAAGGAATTAGGAAAAATAGTTTTGTGAGCGTTTAAGAATATCTTAAGGGTGTGTTTGAAGTGCCAAATGATGTGAGAACACATTAAGAGGCCTTAGGAGAAATTTGGTGAAGATTTGGCAAAGTTTGGGTAAGATTAGGAGGCGACCGACCCAGGGGCCGACCCAGTTTTTGGGTCGGTCGAGCCTCTGTTAAATGTTAGAAAAGTGTTCGGTAATGGTCCGACCCAAAAGGGTGGGTCGGACATGGGTCGGTCGGTCAAGTTTCAAAGGTGGAAAAATGTTCGCACATGGACCGACCCAGAATGGTGGGTCGGACGTGGGTCGGACGGGCATGACTATAAGGAAGTAAAAGGGTTCTGTAATGGACCGACCCAGATGTGGGTCGGACGGTGGGTCGGTGGACCAAAAACATGGTTTAAGGTTAAGAAATGTTATGTGATGATGGGGATTGGTAGGTAATGATGTTATAAGGGTGTTAAGGACATGTTAGGGGAGTTATAACGACACCTAAGTGGGTTAAAAGTTGTATTAAAATGTGAGAGTAAAACAAGTTAAAATGTTAAGTTATGTAACTAAGTTAACGGGGAAAAGTTAAGCATTGACATTAAATGATCAAGCAAACCCCGATGTTAATAAAAACACATGTGATGTTAACAGTTGTTCGAGAATTTGCTCGAGGAACATAAGTGGACGTGGTAAAGTGGACCCCGGTGACAGGTATGGTTTTCTTGCAACCTGTGTCCTACCGGATTACACCGGCTGTATGCCAATATGTTTTCTGTGTGTTTGCCACCTTGTAAGATAAAACATGTAATGAGTTTATAGTAATTCATTTATGTGGCGAATATGATTCCGATACCGTTTAACCTCGAATGTGTGTTAAACTTAACTAACCGACTCTAGGATCATACAAGAGATCGGCAATCGGATTTAACGACCCATACCATGGGATCGTTCTAACCACGGCTATGCGTGAGTTGGTTGTATATTGTTGCTATGTGCAAGTGTGTGAACTTCCTTTGGGTGATTGACTCGGTTATGATACCGTATGGTTGTGGGTGTGATAGGCTCCAATGAGAGCCCTAACTATTAACTTATGAGCATATGTATGTACTAATGGGGGGAGAGGAGTCCGGTCTGTTCCGGCCACGCGTGTGAGGATGGGGGTCGAGCCATTATAGGTTCGACCCTCTGTGTATGTTATGGTTGTTTTCCCATTGGGTTTCCAACTTTCCCCTTTAGCTTAACCAAAGCTATATTACTGACTCACGTCGGGCCACGGGGGCATACTAATGGTTATGTTATTTCGGTGTGCTTGGGATTACTATATCCGACTCACCTTGGGTATAAGTTAACCGTTCTATATAACCGGACGGTAACGAGGATGGTAACGAGCTTAACATGGGATTGGCAAAAATCCCTAGGCTCACATGGTATACTAACTATGGTGGAAGGTTCCTTGTGAGAACCGATTTCATGGTGTATGTAATGTTATAATGCTATGCAAATTCCCTTGCTATGCTTTGGTATATATATATTGGATGTTGTAAATGAGTGCGACGTTGTCATGTGTGCATCGAAGCAAGAAAGGTTATTATGTTTTGTATGTGTGGAATGAGTTATGTTGTAGGATATGGAATGTGTGGATCATGGAAATGAATCCCAGTTTGTGACAAGAGGCATTTGAGGATAACCCGATTAATGGGTACATGCCGTTCGTTAGGGGAGTAGCTCCGTTTATCGGAGGGCCACTCTAAGGCTTAAGGAATCATTGGATGGTTGGTTAAGTGTGGATGTTTTGGTTATAGATTGAGCCCATTGAGGCGAAATATCATGTGTTGTATGGATATGGCATGTATGCATGATTTAAATATAAACAACTGCATGCTAAGACGACAATTAGTCGTGCGTGGCCCGGTAGCATGTGGGCTGCGGGATTACCATACCAGCAAAGGTGCTGAGCCCCTTGGGGCCACCCCCTTTCTCTCCCTTTTTATTTCAGGTACAAGGAGCTGGAAACCGTTCGAGAGTAGGACGGGGCAGATGTTTGCACATGGGCAGCCATTTAAATGGCGTGAGTATAATAGGCGTAGTAAGACCGAAGTTGTTATCGGCAATAGTTTGTAAATACTCGGTACAGGGGGAGTGTATGTATATAATAAATGTTGAAGATGGAATGAGGATGTATTGTGTAGTTGCTCGGGAATCTAGTCCATCAGACCGATACAAATGTACATATATTAGCCTTGTTAGCCACGTAGGTGGTTAACGGCGTGTAACACCATTGGAATAAGTAATGTGATGAGTTGGGTTTCCGCTGCAGATTGTTATTATGTGTTTGTTGTTGGATGGGGTGTTACACAAATGGTGCATCCTTTTTCATCAGTGTAGTCATGGGCTTAGCGACTTTCGAAAAGTCCTTTACGAATCTCCGGTAGTAACTGGCTAGACCAAGAAAGCTCCGAATGTCGGTAACAGTCTTAGGTCTAGGCCATGATCGTACAGCTTCTATCTTAGAAGGGTCCACTGAGATACCTGCGCTCGAGATGACATGACCAAGGAATGATACCTGATCGAGCCAGAACTCGCATTTGGAGAACTTTGCATACAGCTGGTTCTCGCGCAGTGTCTCAAGCACTTTCCTCAAATGGGTTTCATGTTCCTCTGTCGATTTTGAGTATACAAGTATGTCGTCGATGAAGACAACAACTGAAGTGTCCAACTGCTCACTGAATAGTCGATTCATGAGGTCCATGAATTTAGCTGGTGCGTTTGACAAACCGAATGGCATCACTGTGAACTCATAGTGGCCATATCTGGTACGGAATGCCGTTTTCTCTATGTCTTGTTCCTTGATTGCAATTCGATGGTACTTAGAACGAAGGTCAATTTTGGAGAAGACTGATGCTCCTTTCAACTGGTCAACAGGTCGTCGATGCGTGGTAATGGGTATTTATTCTTGATTGTGACCGCATTCAGCTCGCGGTAGTCAATACAAAGTCGGAGGCTACCGTCCTTCTTCTTTACGAAGAGAACCGGTTCTCCCCAGGGTGATACGCTCGGGCGTATAAACCCTTTGTCTAGTAAATCTTTCAACTGCTCCTTTAGTTCGGTCATTTCTGCAGGTGCCATGCGGTACGGTGCCCTAGCAATGGGACCGGTACCTGGCAAAAGATCAATTTTAAATTCCACTGCTCTCGGTGGTGGCATGCCGGGTAGCTCCTTAGGGAATACATCTGGGAATTCGGATACAATCGGTACATCATCACTGAACTCTGGATCTCTCTCCAGGTCTTGTATGTGACACAGATACACTTCATGGCCCTTTCTGAGCTCCCGGTACATAGCCATAGCGGATATGAGTGTGGTCGAAGGCTCTCTCGGTCTCTGGCGGTAAGATACGGTAACCCCAGAAGGACTCTTGAGCAGCAAACGATGCTCGGCGCAGAGGATTCTACCCGTGTGCCGCTCCAACCAATTCATTCCGATAATTAAGTCGAATCCCAATCCATTGAATTCGATGAAGGAAATGGGAAACGCTTCGTTTTTGATTTCGATGGTGGCTGATTGGTAGTATTTGGTGCACTTTAATCGCTCCTTCGATGGGAGAGTAACCAGGAAATTAGGTAGCTCATCCGCATCTAGCTTCAACCTCTTCACAAAGGATGGTGATACGAAGGTGTGAGAGGCGCCGGAGTCGAATAATACATTGGCATCAATGCCGTTCACTGGGAAGGTTCCCGTTAAGATGGTGCCGCTTTTGCCGGCTTGTGCTTCGGTGAGGATGCTTAGGATACCTTCGGTACCGAGTCCACAACCTATTGGATTCACAATTGGATAAGTATTGATGGTGGACACAAGTGTAATTAAATCAACACTGCTCTTTATTGATAAACCAACCATCATACATGTCGTGTCTCTAATACACGTTACTAACAGATTACATGATACTACGAATTTAATACTTCCTAAAGGTAAGGTTCAGGCGTCCTGGTTTCATGTGTGTGGCATTGATTATTGCCGGTGGTGCCGTATTCAGTTTGATCTTGTTGATCCCGTGATACAGCATCCTAGAGTTTCCACCCATGATTAGGACATCTCCTGATCTCAATACCAATTTCTCTGGGAGGTCCACACGCTTCTGCTCGCTATACAGGAATACGGCGTCATCAATGGACCAAGACACTACGGGCACTCCTTGTTCAAGAGATTCCGCTGTCTCGTCCTTGTCTTGGTGTAACCCAAGTCGTCCTTCTTTCTCATAGAAGTTGACGATACAGAGATCCGCTTCAAGTGCGGGAATCGGTTCATGTTCGCATTGTTGTGCAAGTTCTACTACTTGTGTGACGAGTGTCTGAAACTCTGGAGGTATTGTCGGTGGCGTCGCTCCATCATGTGTTCGTGTCTCTTGGTATGCCTTGGTATAAGGATTCCAATCCTTTCCCAAGCACATCATCTTCAGCTTCATCTTCGCTCCACCGGGGAATTCGGGTATATAAAATCCTCCTTGACCCGTTCCTAGTTCGTTGCATCGTCTGATGATTGAAATTTGCGCTTCGGGTGTCAGGTATTCCCTTAATAGAATCATACCTGGTCGGATGACCTGACACTGTTCGTTGGTGTAGTAGTGGTTGGTGATGTCAATCTCTTCTTGATTCAGGTTTACCGGTATCGGATAGCAGATACTATAGTTTCCTATGGTTATAAATTTCATCTACGGTGAGTACTAGCTTCAACTACTTCATTTCATGCTCATTACATACTCCAATCATTTACTCATGCATTCATCCAAACAATTACTCTACTACTTAGTCATGCTACTTCAAGGATTAAAGGTTCAGATAATTACCTGGGCCGGATTTCGAACCGGACCCATCACGGTCGATGACATGGAGAACAGGCTGCCTCTGAGGTGCTCCCCTCTGAGGACCCCGGGATCCCTGTCCCTGTGGTGCCTGCTGGGCCGGTGCATCGCCGGATGCCACCTCCTTGCCCTCTCTCTGCTTGTAGTTTTGGAAGTTCCCCTTTGACTTCCCATTCTCCGGGCATCTGTTGGCTGTGTGGCCTACTTTCTGACAGTTGTAGCATTTGATTTCTCTCCCATAGCAATCCTTGCCGGGATGGTCTAGGTTGCACTTCCTGCACACATAGGTGCGGCCATCTGAGAAGGTTTTGGTGAAACCGGAGCCAGAACCTAAGGTTTAGAGGGTTAGCACATGTGTGCGTGGATATACTAGAGATGGTACTTGTACGAATTCGAATTAGAAATAGAAGTTTACCCTTAGGTGGGTGTGATCTCAGTGGCTTCGCAGCCACCGGTGCAGATGAACCAAGTTGAAGAAGCTCAACTGGTTTGCCCTGCTCAGCATGGGCACTGCTCTCACTTGGGGACTTCTTTTGAGATTGAAAGAAATTCCCTTTCTTCTTTTTCCAGCTTTTACCCTGGTTCTGCTCCTCGCCATTTGTGTTCTTGTTATTGGCTTTGCGCTTCAGCGCGGTTTCTTCATCCCTCAATTGGCATGTGATCTCAACGCGAGAAGCCGCGTGATAACACTCCTGAAGTTTCAGGTATTAGCCGGGATTGATATTTAAGAAAAGATAAGGGAAAGATTCAAGAATTTCAAAGGATTTAAGAATTGAATTGATACTAAGGGTTAACCGATATTTACCTGAAGGGAGGTAAATCGTGTGTAGCCCATACCGTAGCGCAGGCGATGGCTCAGACCGCCATAGAAGCGATCGACCAACACCTGGCCGGTGTATCCTAGATCCGGGAGAAGACGGAGAATGGAGGTGAAAGTCCTATAGTACTCATCCACAGACACCTTGTCTGTCATCTTTAAGGCGTCTAGCTCTAGCCTCTTCTTTGTTTTCACATGCTCCGGATAGTATTTTGAACGGAGGAGAGATGCAAAAGACTCCCAATCGAATGTGGGGTCGTGGACGTGCTCATTCTTGATCAGTTTCCACCAATCCATGGCTGCATCTTTCAGGTAGTAGGCAGCAACTCTAACTCGAACTCCAGCAGGAGCTTCGAGGGTTTCAAAGGCTGTCTCCATCTCGGAGATGTAGGCCTCTAGCTTAGCCGGATCACTCTCGCCCCTAAAGCAAGGAGGCGGAGTTCCGCTACAGCTTTTACCCAGTTTGCTTCTCTGGGTGGAGGGGGAGGGATTGGCCCCGCTTGAGTTTGGTTCTGCTGTGTTTGTTGTACCGCTTGGATTACTTGTGGTAGCATCTGTGCTACCGTGGCGGCGACGATCTCTGCAATCGTCTGCGCGCCCGTTCCTCCAGAGGCTTCGCCTCTACCTCGGCCTCGGCCTCTTCCTGACATCTGAATGTTTAACAGTTACATTAGGCTCCGCAAGAATGACTCAAAGGTCTTGGAATTTAAGCAAAGTATCGTTCATAAGAACGTCAAGGGTATCCGTTGGTAACAACGGTAGTTCTTAGTTAGGTTCCTAAGTATCCGTCTTAAGACGGTTGAAATCCTAACTCGGTAATCTCCTATGCTCGGTACTATAGACATCAGAGCGTAACTACGCTCTGATACCACTTTTTGTAACACCCCAACCGTTAATCCTATGCTTACCGTCTAATCGTCCTGTTAATCCTACGAGTTCGCAGCGGAATATTACTACTTACTACGGCGGGTGAAACAATGCCGCTAACCGCCCATACGGCTAGCTAGGCTACTAATACCTACAGTCACGGACTGATGAACATAATGTACCGAGCTACTAAATAACACTTAACCATTTACAAATACCATGCGCTTACATCCAGGGATTACCGAGTATTTAAGTAGTTAATTACATCCATCCACTAGTTCCCAAAAGAATGAGTTTAATCACCTACTCATCTACACCAATCATATTCCTTTACCAATATCCAAAAAGGTGTACCCCATGGTACACCGGCTATTCAAAACTACAGCCATGTACTACTCAGTACACCGATCATAATTCACAGTTTACATCCAAAAAGAAGACAAGAAAATAAACTAAGTCTTCGGCAGCTTCATCCCTCTCTGGCACCTGCATTCATATTAAAAACGGTGCCCCAAGGGGCTCAGCAAAAAGCTGCGCATAAACTCCGCATATACCGCGTGCTAGCTAGGGCACGCCGACTATTTGACGTCCACTAAACATGCAGTTCGTTACGTTCATACATACATGCTTTGCATACAATCATCCATACATGCTTAATACCATTTACAATTCAAGGCAGCAATACAACAGTGCATACATACTTACCTTCACAAGGTTAGCCAAATTGTGCATCCGGGTTAATCGGAATGCATATTACTCTTTTACTCGTTCACAATACTTACTCTTACTTACACTTACTTACTTTCCTTTTACATACTTACTCATTCTTACTTACTTACTTATACTCAAGTTAAGTCGTCGGGACCTCCGGCCTTGGGGACTACTCCGTCCCACATCCGGGATTTACTTGACTCACCAATCCGGGATGCTACCCATTTAAGGGGTTTGGGCCGCGGACCAGCTTAAGAGTCAGGAATTGGAGCCAACTTCTCGTGACTCCGCATCCTCAAGCGTGGCCGAAACTATATCGGACTTCTACTCATTCCAATTTAATTACCATTTTAAGTTAGGATGGTTAGCTTGATAGGAACAAGTTAGAAGTCCAAGCATAACATAATCGGTCACAGTACAATACAACATACATACAAGCATTCATATTCATCCATACATTTCATGAATTATACAAACTGAGATTTAAGAAAATATTCACAACATACAACACTACATTTTCACAAGTATGCATATTAACTCCGATTCGTGCATTTATCTTATTTGGTGATCAATTAGCACACAACACACAAATCAGAGTAACCAAGATAGCATACGGGGCATGAGGAATTCATACCGTTCACCGTTGTACGTACTTCCAAACGTCCTCCAGTGTCACAATTCAAATCCTATTATATACATACAATCAAACGATTAATCTAACTATCATTACTTAACTCGTACTTACTATGTCCTTACACTTCTTATACTTACACATTACTTACTTACTTTTCATTACCTTAAACTTAACTTCCTTACTTGCTACTAGCATACTTACATACATGTACATATATGTATATGTGTGGGTATACAAATACATATATATATATATATAATTATGATTTAAAATAATTTTTTTTTTTTTGTCAGGACCGGACTTGCGACCGACCATGCAAGTCCGGTCCATTCCAGTAGCTCAGGTTACGGAAAATTCTTCTGGCCGACCGGACTTGCATGTCCGGTCGCAAGTCCGGTCCATTCCAGAAGGTTTCATCGGGGAATTTTTCTGGTCCGACCGAACTTGCAAGTCCGGTCGATTCCAGTAGCTTTCTGACGGGAAAATTTTCTGCTCGACCGGACTTGCAAGTCCGGTCGATTCCAGAAGCTTTCCCGTCTTTGTAAATCTGGGCTCGACCGAACTTGCAAGTCCGGTCGCAAGTCCGGTCCGGCCCAGTATTTGCATTTTAATTTCTGTTTTCAGTCCTCTCTTTCACCCATTACTTCCCCATTGTTCTACACTTATTCCCACATGTTATAACATTAATTACACCTCCTAATACACCCTAGTTCATTCATTAACTCCTTACACAATTCTATACTCATTCACTAACATAATTCTCCAAGTTTCACTCAACACTTGCACTAGTTATTTCCTAGTTGTGTTATGCTACAGATTTTAACATCTATACTCCTCTTCTATATCTCCCTCTTCTATTGACACTTCTACACTCCTAATGCATTTAGAATGCATTATTTATCTCTCTCAACTTATCCTCTATCTTCCTTAATCAAAATCTGTTACACACTCACATTAGTCACCTAGTTTTAATTCTCTAAGTGTTCTAATCCTAGGCAAATTTTGCCATCGTCTCCCCTATAATTTTATACATTCACCACATATTCTAGTTCACATTTCAACACTCATTTCACCTATTTCAATAGACATCAAAATACAAGCTCCCATACACAATCATCAACACCAAAACACCCCTAAAAATTCCTTCACATAAACACTAATTCCTAATCTGTTTTCATTAAGTTTTACGTATCTTTTAAGGCTTCCAAATACTTATATTCTCTTACACATTATACTACTACTCAATACCATTTCCATTACTAAATTCAAACTTATACAAATCTGTTACATACATATATACACAAGTTACACAATGGTGAGTATCCTTACCTTGTTTCTCTTCTAGTTTCTTTCTTCTTCTTTCTCCTTCCTTCTCTCTCTCTCTACCGGTTTTCAAACCAAACCTCCAATGCTACAGCCCATCACCAAACATATTTTCAATACTAAAACTAACCTTAAACATCATTTGAGTTCCAATGCACATTCTAGGGTTTAGAATTTATATTACCTTGCAAGGGTTCAAATGGAGCTTGGAGTGGCTCAAGAACAATATTTCCAACTCCACCAACAAGCCAAAATCGGATAGCACAAGAGTAAGAACAAGGGTTTAGTTCATAAATTTCGTTTTGCCCACAAGGGCTAGAAAAAGATGGAGTTTTCGAAATATTTTTACCTTAGAAGAACAAGGAGAAGGAGGGCCTTCTAATGGTGGTGTTGAAACCCCAAATGGGACATACCCATGAAAACGAAAATGGTTGTTTTTGGATTTTGGAAAGATGGAAATGTAGCTCTTGATGAGAGGAATACAATGGTGTAGTTTTTACAATTTTTGGAAGAGTTTTGAGGGAGTAACAAGAGGAGAGAAGTGAGTATATTTGTGAGGTTCTTCAAATCTCCATGGGAATCGCTGGAGAAGGAGAAGGAAGAAAGAGAGGGTGCTGGTAAGGGGTATTCACGTGAGAGAGAGAGGAGGGAATGGGTAGGAGAGAGAGTATGTGAGAGTGGGGTAGTTTTATTATTTTGTTTGTTTGTAAATAAGAACAGAGTTAATGAGTGTGTGAGAGAGGGGAATAGGGGGGGGGGGGCGGCTGGCACACCACACACACACAATTGCACTTTTTATTTTAAAAGTGGACACATAAGTTTCAGTTATTTATACTTCTACCCCACAACTTCCCGTTTTTGACAGTTTTTACTAATCTCTCGTTTTATTGATTTTATTAGTTCTGGAGCTTCACTAATATTTATTAATGATTATTTAGTTGACCAAAATTGTTACGAGTCTATTTGACCCGCTTAAAGACACGTTTTCCCGGTTACCTCGAAAAACGCGCTTTAAGGTTTGTTAGTGATTTTAATCCGTTTTAAGGATCCGTTTTCTGCGGGATTTGTTCCCTCATGATTATTTACACTTAATTAAGCTTCTAAATTATTCATTAGCCTAATTAATCACTATTTTTAATTACGGGGTATTTCATGGAGAAGTGTCTTCCTTCTCCACCTCCGTTTCATCCATAAGTCATGAAACTCATCAACCGGGCGATCTGGTACCACTTTATCTTCATATAGTCCCCCATGCCACCATATAATCGACTAAGGTCCTCTTATCCTTCTCATACAACTACTCTAGAAAACTGTTTTCTTCATTCAAGGTCATGAAGTATGCCGGTAATTCGTTAATCGCCACCGGACTCTACTTCGTGGTAGCCTCACTTAACTATTTAGTCAATTTTTTCAACCTCTCTGTTTCTGAGTTCTCATTCATCCTTTCATCTGTATCTGCCTCTGTCTCTTTTGTACCATATTTTTCTTCTTCTGTCTCTTTTGTATTAGAAGAAGAATCATCATGATCGTCGGTACTTTCATCTTCAACAGAGGTAACAACTGTCTTAGCGAATTGGAAATTTCTTCTCAGGTACGTATTATAAGTACTTTTGTGTTTGAATTGGTGATTTTAATTATTTGCGCATGTTTGGATAAGTTTAAATCGTGGACTTAATCGCTTTTATAATTCTGTTGTGCAGCTTGTTGATTTCTTCTCAACACTTATTCACAAGTCGATCGATCTCAAGTTTGTCAATAAGGAGAGGGCGCACACATGTGTTGAAAGCACTAAATTGATCAGAAGAAGGCATGAGTCATGATCTATCTTTTCTTTTTTTCAAATGGTTGTATTGTACATGTTATGATCGAAGTACTTGAACCATTTTTATTATTTTGGTTACCATCTTTAGTATTTTGGTTAACTAGCTAGTTACAAATGTTGTAGTTGATCGATACTACACTTAAGCGTATCTGCGCTAGCTGGTATATAATATTAATGCAAACAAGAGTACTGTTGTTGATCTATATATTAATTAATATTTACCAGTTTGGTTGATATGGTATATACAATGCAAACAGGTTTTGAATGATTTTGTGATTTTAATTTTGTGTTACGCGGAGGGTAATAAATTGAATAAAAAATAAAAATATAAAAAAAGACCATATAAGAAACGCTTATATGTATAAGCGTTCCTTATACTCTCGCGCCAAATGAAATAAAGAACGCTTGTCTTGATAAGCATTTTTTATATATCTTCATAAAGAACGCTTATAATAAGCAAGCGTTTTTTATAGTCGGACATAAAGAACGCTTTCACCTTGAAGCGTTCTTTATGCCTCGTAGATTCCCGCCGCCTTACCCGCTTTAAAAAACGCTTTAGCGATAAGCGTTCTTTTAAATTAATGTATAAATAACGCTTACAATGCGTTCTTTAAAAGGCTCGACCATTTGCGTCGCCGGCATAAAAAACGGTTATAAAGCGATCCAAAAGACAAATAAAAACGTTGTTTATTCCTTTTTTTCCAGCAGTGTAATACACACTAAGCGTTTTGCGCTCTACCCCCTTAAAAGGGATTACGCCCACGTAATCAACCACTGAAAATTGGCTTAAAATGTTCTACCGTCGTGAAATGTTTTAACTTCCACGCGGTCTGTTATACAATGCGTTCTAGTTAGAAAATCTTAACCATATTGGAGTTTATTTAATTCATAACCGGTTTCGGTTCTGGGCCGTGAGGCTTCTAGGCGTTAATAATTAGCCATTCACTCATGTTCACTATGAACATTCCACACTTGAATCACAGGTCCACTAGCTTTTACTACGCGATCCTGATATCTTTAGAGCTTAGTTTGCCCCATTCGTTATTCTTACTGTATTATACATCTCCCATTTATCACCTTTATCTTGGTAATAATGGTTTCTCAACCGACGGGTGGTATCAGTTACCGTGCGCGAATTCGGTGAGTTACAAACTTTAGATCCACTTCCATGATAACTCACTGTGTATACTGCTATGTATTTCTCAATGATTGACTTTATTTCTTCTGACTTACTGTCAGTTGAGATTGAGCTACCACCTTAAGTGTGGTGCTTTTTCGGTTATTTCCCACACTTGAGGTATATTCCATACCGATATTTGGCATTTAGTGCTACTGTAGTTACTTAATCTTAATCATGCCTCCACATTCGGTTTTGTACATGTATTCTTTCCTTGCATTTCCTATGCATCAGTCATTATAGCGTTATAAGTCTCTCTCTACTTCCACCACAATTAACATTTCCCTAAATCCTAGCTGTCCCACTCGATCATTACTGCGCAAGAGCAATACCAAAACACTTAGTCATACAGAGTGCAGAGGCGTAAACTCTAGACAGTAAATCTCTTGTGCAATTGCAATAGGAATGAACATTGTTTTTCACTGAGATTCTCATCTCATAATACTGACAACTGGGTTACCGCCTAGTTATTTGCTATCACTTACCCTTGTATCTTCACTGAGTCTAACTCATAACTCTGCTTATTTGTCATATTATCATTTAACAATGCTTATACAACGGTCGCTTACTGCGCACCGTGTGGTTACTCATTGTACAACATCAACTTACACTGCATCCACTATTATATTAGCTTCCGCCGTTACACTGTGTTTCACCACTTATTTGGCTGATTGCTGAATATGCTATTCTTCGAGTCTTTATGCTCCTTGAGCATTGTTCACTCTACATTTAGCATCACACACCTATGGTGGTTGCTATTAGACTTATTACTCTTCCAGTCTCCACAACCGGTACAAACACTTCTTTTCGTATTATTCTTATTCAAATCGTTCTTGGGTAATAACAGCATGGTCAAACCCAAACATATTTCTTGAACTTGGTTCATATAACTACCGCTCCCGCGGTCACACGATATCGAGAGGTATCCCCACTCTTAAAGCAGTGGTTCGTGTTCCGCTCTATTCACTTGTACAACATAAACTCCCATAATCAGTTAAATTTACATAACACATTTTGTTTGTGGCTTATAAGCCTTAGTGCCTCGAGCTCTGCTCACTGTAGGCTGTTCAGACACATTTACCTTTCTGTACAACATTATATGGTTTAGTGGTAGTATTGGGCTCCATGACAAGGTCGTTGCATCACGCTTCTTTTCATGGGATGCCCCTAGGAATGTCAGGTTGCCCTTTGATGACTTATCCCTTCAGTGTGTAAGTCGAGTATTGTTTCAACTCTTGTGTTTCAATCACTATATTTTATCCAACTTCAGTTGACCCAGACACCCTTCAAGGACAGCTCCTGGGTGTTATTAGGTTATGCCATTACATCTGGCTTGTACTTGTGGGTACATTTAATTAACTACGCCGTTCTGCGTTCTTAGCTGGGTTTACTATCCTCTTTTGTGAAGATCGATATTCCCCGGTAGTCTAGGTAACCATTCAGGGAGTTTAATCCCGTGCGTTACACATTAATATGTCCATATTAGGCGTCTGCCTTACCATGTATAGACTGGTTCGTCGTTCCAGCTATCATGTTTATCCCTCAGGATTCTTAAGACATTCTATATGTCTTTACTTACTAACCAGTGCACTTCGCACTTCTTCACTCTTAAACATTTCCTTGAAATGAATTCACTAATTCCTTTAGTCTCGTTGACTTAACTGAGTTCCTGTACTTCAACCATTTATGGTAATCCTTCGCTTTTGTATGACTTTTACTGCAGACCGTAGTATGGAGTCGACTACTTCCCGTGTTCCTGACTCTACCCGTATACATATGTGGGGTACCATACTGATACATTGCTACTTACCCGACTAACCAATAGGAAGGTCTATCAGGCCCATAAGCTCCTATCGGAGTGCAGTCGTCCCACATTTCAGTTGGTACACTCGTAGTGTCTGTCACACGCCTAGGTGAAGTATTCTATTGTCAACTCCCTTATATCGTCTTATGATACATGCATTTAGTGCTTCCCGAACTCAATCCAGGGAAGTCAATCCACTGTTGCCTTTAGTATAAACTCAATCCATTCCCTCAGGTTGATACCCTCGGGTTATCCGATTTCCGTCCGGTTGTTCCAAATGATCTGGGTGTAACTTACCTACCGTGTGGCGCTGAGGCTTTAGGTTTAAGAGAAGGTTTGAAACAAAATGGGTTTGAAAGAAAAATTTGGTTTTGAAAAAAGAGTTTGAAATACATCTGAGTTGAAAGAAAAATTCTCGTGGTTTCACAAAGTCTTCTTGCCTTAACCAAGTCTAGCTTCTTGCTGACTGGTGTATTCCCATTTACAAAGCTTAGTCTGTTAAGCCCTTCCACAGTTTTGATGATCTCACTTAACTTCGTGGTACTTTACTAAGTACTTTGTAGTTGTTAAAAATTCCCCGAATAGCCCTATTATAGCAGCACTTGCCATGGCAAGTGCACCATGTTAACTGGTTATTGGTTCAACACACACCGGTTGCGGTATTGTTTTTACCTGCACCGTATTCCATAGCCTTATTGGCTCTTACTTTGATACTCTATTTGGTAACTAATCTCCTGCACAACTTCCTCATTGGTCTTCATATGGTAATCATTAACTAGGGTATTTCCTATTCTGGGAGACCCCTTTTTACTTAGTATTGTATCTTCTTCGTAGCCCGTTCCACGCATTTGTCGTGGTTACTGAGACTTGTCTCTTGTTTGGGTACTACGTCGTAGTTCCTTAATTGGTTGGTATACTGTTGGCGACTTTATTTTATAATTGTGGTCCCGTAGACATGCGTCTCGGGTTCCATTACTTCACTTCTTGCCTGTTGCACGGTTGGTGCGTTGCAAGCTGGTTGTTCTCGACTGCTCGGCATGTCGACCCAGGTTGCCAGAAATTCCATTCTCCTATGCATAGGATCCTTCATTCTTCGCTATTAAATGCGGTTAACATTGTTCACATGAGAACCGTCTCTGGGATTCCTAGCTTTCGGAATCTACCGTATGACAGGTTCTTCGTACTTACAGAGATGTTTAATAACAGCCAGATCGGGTTTTCCCCGAGTAAGAGTGGACTTCTATCTCTCTGGCATTCTTTCCCCAGTTATAAAACAGGGGTTGTGGAGGGCGGGAAGGATATTGAAGGTTTCCAGTACATACTAGTAATTCCTAACTAGCGTATCTCTCACGCTATCACTCAACCCTTAATCCAAAGTACTAAAATCCTAACTCGGTACTTCCTAATCTCGGTAATTCAGTCATCAGAGCGATACTTCGCTGTGATACCACTTTTTGTAACACCCCAACTACAACAATACACTTAAGAACCAATTGCAGTGGAAAACATACTTCATCACATTACTTACTCGTTGGTGTTACACGCCGTTAGCCACCCACGTGGCTAACAAGGCTAATACATATACATTGTATCGGTCTGATGGACCAGATTCCCGAGCAACTACACATTACAATCTCTTTCCATTACCAACATTCATTATTGAAGAGGGCAAAAATATGACGAGACAGAAGAACCAAGGTGGCCCAGACCCCAGGTCCCGACTCAGACCCCAGGCTTCTTCAAGACCCTGTTCAGGCTCCAGCTTGGGCGCCAGGCACCAGATCCGGGCCCTGTCCGACCCTTGCTTTGGAAGCTAGATCTCATAACCGGGCGCTGCATCCCGCACCTCGCGCTCTGTGACCGGGCATTCAGTGACCGGGCGCTGAAGAGGGGAAAACATGGTCAAGTTCCAAAAGGTGTGAAGAGGCTGAGGTAGTACCGAAAGCCCACACCAAGAAGAGGGAATAAAGAAAGAGCGTGTAGCGACCGGTCGGCAGCGACTGGTCGCAAAGTATGGAGCAAGTGTAAGGGAACGACCGGTCGCCTGTGACCGGTCGCCGAAACTGTGAAATAAGCCAAGATAGTGACCGGTCGTCTCCGACCAGTCAGGTAACTAAGAAAAAGAAGTAGATGGCGACCGGGCGCCTGTGCCCGGTCGGATAGCTAAGGAACGGGAGATGTAGAAATCAGGATAAAATATTTATAGTGACAGCCTGGTAAGATATGACAGGTTGGCAAGCCTAGGAACCCTAAAAAAGGTCTATAAATAGAAATAGAGGAGCTCATTTGAAGGGGGCACAACATCAGAAGAGAGAGAAACCTCTAGAAAAGCTCTCTAGTGCTGTAACGCTAAAGAAATAAATAAAGAAATTGTCTAGAAGTGGATGTAGGCCAGATTATTGGCTGAACCACTATAATCCTCGGTGTTCTATTCATTCGTGAGATGTGAGAGACAAATTACTGTTCTATTCATTGCGAGAGACTAATTATACTGTTTCATCTGGCGCCGTCTGTGGGAATCGAACAACTGGAAACAGTAACCACGATGTAACCACAATATGAGAGATGGGAGGTTGACTACGATTGAGAGTTTTGATAGAATTACGGATTGTGCTTCGATCTAGGTTAAAATCGATGTACGCGAGGACATATTGCGAGAAATTTGCCGGAAGTCTGTCGCACCGATTCGGGTCTGGTTCATCAACACGTATACTCGTCGGGCAAATTCATTCAAGAACAAGCCTCGTAATGTACACTTTCGCACAGAAGTCTGCTCAAGAAAGGATTCACGCTGATCTTTGTCCATCCAATGACACCTCTCGAGAAGTCAAGACACAAGGGTTCGAGATTCATCCCCAAGAGATTAAGAGAACGACCAATGAGAACCGTCCAGATTCACCAAATCTGAGAAATCGACCATCAAAACACAAAATCGCTGAAAAGAAGGGATAAAACTCGTACGATTCACTCACTGGTCACGAGGAATCAAGATCAAGAAGCAAAAAGCAAAAGATCCAGGATATGAAAAGCGACAAGCAAAATCAAGAAATCGAAGCTGGAAACCTAAATCAGAGGTCGCAAGCTTGAAAAGGATGAAGGATTCCATTGAATTTCCGCATTGGATGAAGGAAGAGAAAATCACGGGAATATGAAGCAATGATTGACAGGAAGACCTCAACAAAAGGAATCATGAAAATCTCTAGGGGAAGCAGAGCAAGAGCAGCGCTCGATTTTTCCTCCAACTTAAAATATTCTTTAATCTCTTTTGTTTACAACTTTGGGTTTTAATTGACTGATATAAGTTTTCTCAATTTTAAGGCTCACGCTCCCTTACGAGGAACTTGGAGATGATAGCAGCAACGAAGCAAGTCCGGAGGATCTCAATCGAAACGTAGATCAAGTAGTTCAAGATAAGAAGTAGAGGCGCTTCGATTGAAAAACGGGTGCGAATAGATTCAGCGAAGACTGGTGCTTCTCTTTCTTCAAGATATGGGTAAATCCAGGCGCAGTTTGGAAAAAAGGAAAGAAGTCTCCCTCAATTCAGACGAGGCCTTGAAGAAAACATGGCTCTGAGCGACCATGCAGTTCTCTTGACCGGGCATTATGAACGACCGGGCGTTCCTTGATTGGGCGAACATCTTGGGCGGCGATCCCCTTTTGAACGACCGGGCGTCAAGACCAACAACAAGACCGGGTGGTAATCTTCAAACGACCGGGCAGTGACCTTCGAAGCGACCGGTCGACGTCCTCCGAGTGACCGGGCGGTGTCTTTTAAAATGACCGGTCGGCGTCCTTTAGACAATAAGGCGACGTCCTCCAGGTGACCGGGTACCATCCCTTCCAACGACCAGCGTGGCGTCGGAGATCCAAACATTAATGACCTTCAAAGCAATACCTTCAAAACAACCGGGTGATCCTCAATCCATGACCGGGAGACATCTCGGTCCACGACCAGGAAGCATCGACCGAGAGGAATCGACCGGGAGCAAATTCACCGTGACCGGGTACAAACTTCTCACTGCGATCAGACGATGACTACCCAAGTTCAACGACCGAGCAATAACTTTTCAACAATCGGGCGTTACCTTTAGCTCAGAGCCCGGCGCAAATCAATAAGGTCAAATGGTGTTCCCCTTCAGAATTCAAGCCTGGGCGTAGACACTCAGTGGCCAAGAGTTGACCTGGCACTCTTGACCGGGCAGTAGCTTCAAGCACAACCGGGCGATAACTTTGAACCACCAGAGGGTCGCAGGGAGGGAACTCAGAGCAGGTTCATCCCACTTTTCCCCTTCAACTTCCTCTCAAGAAACAAGGTAAACAATTCCGAAAATCTATACCCCTCGCTTATAAATCAGTATACCCCATTTAAAATTTATCATTTCATTACTCTTTTATCTTCCCTATCATTTCGGTGCTTAATTATGAGCTTTACTTCTACACTTTGGCATTTACGGATAGAGGTGCTGTGTTCATTACTAATACTGACCGTTAAGCTCTGAACCTTTGGGTTATAGACAATTTTCTCATAGCTTTGGTAGCATTTGTTTTGAAACACGTATGATTGACTCTGCTTGAACTTTCTTTGAATTTTTGTTAAAGCTATGCCTCTAATCTACTGCATTACTACTGTGTGATCGATACCAAACAAAGCTATGCTAGTATTTTAAAATCTATCACTCTGGTGCCTTTCAGCTATCAATATTCATTATGATGATGACAAAGTCAAAAACGAGAAATCAATGGGCTATTGCCATGCTCCAAAGCATTTGGTATTACTGTGAAATATTTGGCCGATAGTTGGGATCATACAGCATTAGTGAGCCACGAACTATCTTGAGATGTAACCTGCTATTTGTTTTGTGTCTTTGGATATTTCTTGATTGGGTGATACTTCTGCAAACCTAAAGAGTTGTCAAAAACTTGCATTCCTGCTCATACTATGCATCCATTTGACATTATTTTAAGCCCCTTTTAAACATAACCCGCCTGCTGCTGTCCATTTACCTTTCTTACCCACCTGGTTACCACATTCAATTTCAGTGGGTCTAAACATGTGGCAGTATGGTTAGATATCTTTAAGTACTTTGGTTAAGCTAATTTCAGCATATTGCCAATTCTTTATCTAACAATAACTACTGTTGCATCGATTAAGTCTGCAGTGAAATACTTCTGATTAGGGTATTGCCCATTTCGTGTTTTTGGTGGGTACTTTGACTTCAAGTATGCCTGTTATTGTTTGATTTTAAAACTTTGATCGCCGACTATTCTTAAATATGTACCTTTGATTAAATCTGCCAAGCCCTGCTCACTTCTATTTGGAAGCTAGTATATATGAGGGAGAACAAGGTCATTATTGCTACTGTTACAACACTATGGCAGGAGCGGTTCTCAGATCACGATGCTCTATTTCTCCATCTACGTGTTTTACTGCTTTATATCTGATGTTTAAACATCTGTTAAGCCTAAAAGAGACCTGGACTTATAAGAAACTGTTTATAGATATCAGTTCATCCGCCAATTCTTATTAAATAAGTCGAGTGTATAACTACTTCTATCTTGATGACCTGAATTTTAAACTTCACAGAATTCTTTTTGAAAATCGCTACTTTACTCCGGCTTTTGCTTCTAAAAACAGAACTAATTTCGGTTTCTGCTTCTTCTACACTTTTATATAAACAGGATCAAGCATATACTGATTTGATACTTAAATTCTATGTTGCCGCGTTTAGATAAATTGGTTTCAGCCTTTGTTAAGCTCTATTCTGGTTACGAGCACTCAACATCAATCTGAACTGTTACTCTAGCTGCTTCAGCATGCTTCTACATAGAAAATACATACCATTCTGCCCCACATGTCTCTGCCACCATTAAGGAATATTCTTTTGAGTAAAACTTAATTTGCTCCTGATTGACTTTGTGAATTTTATCCACTCCTGTTATAATCTGGAAAGAATGATTAACCAATATGATAAGGAATACCATGGGCGTTTCATAATAGTGTTGTTAACTTCGATTATGTTCCATGCTCCATTCTAGACATAGTCATGTATAGCAGTCCTTTGCTTCTATCTACGGCACATAAAGGCACATAATCTGAACATCCAAAGTCTGAAAACTCGTTTACACTCCTTTGCTGCTGTGTGAGCTATTCTAATTGCAATCTACATGGATTGGTATTGGTTAGTACTTAGATAGGATTTGTCTCAAAAACCTTGTAACACCATCAATGATCTTATAAACACCAAAATATCTTCTTCAAAGTTTACGAGTTAAATAAGTCGTGTGCTTTTAAAAATCCATGTTTACGAATCCAGATTATCAATCTTGCTCACTGCGCCTGGTTTTGCTTCTTTGGTATGGTACACCTAGACAGTCTTAGACCTTTTTCCGTTTGTTTTTATTATTCCCCATTGCTGCTGCTATGAGGCAACATGAATGGAAATAACAGAAGCGGCAGCAAGTCAAAGGAAGAGTTATCCAGAGTTGCAAGTCCAAAATGCTCCTGGATGAACTGGATATAAGGTATCCATGCTTCTCTATCTCCACAAAATCTAGATAATTCTCATATCCTTGCAATAAAATAAAATCCAAAGGCTAAACAAGGAGCAATTACCCGCGCTCTAGTTAAAGCAATGTTGCTTAAGTTTTTTATTTTCATTCTGTTTTTGGTCTCTGTTTAAAAGCCTCTAAAAGAGAACATCACACCTGATCTTATTTGTGTTCACACTTTACCCGTAAACTATGCTACTGCTAGTAGGAATTTACAGGTGGTTCGGCCCTGATTCAGAATACAGGCTGCAATGTGTTATTTGCACTATTACATCACCCATGGCATAGACCGCCTGCTTAAAAGATTAGGCATTCTCGATATATTGCTTCGGAAAGTGGCAATTCCATTGCTAAGATTTTTTCCACTAAACATGGTATATCTTGGTTACATAATATGAGCAGTTTCGTTCCCGTACATACATAACGATTGATTCGATACTCTGTAATGCTACTGCATGATTCTTGCTTCGTTATCACTAGAACCCCCCCTCTGTTTATAAAAACAGCACTGAATGGTTAAGCTTGTTAAATGCTACAATGTATCTCATGCGAACGCGCTCTTCTATCACAATGCAACATACGTGGCTTCTGATTGACTTCATTCTGTTCATGATTTTTCATCACCATTCGCCACTGGAATACTTATGACTTTGGTCGTCAGTTTTGCCTATTGATACAAACCATAGTATGACATATGTTTTAAAAATGTATTTACCTTTTTAGCTATCAGAACCTAAAATGATATCAATAAAGCTCATTATGTCGCCTTTTTTCACACCTGATATAATCTCAGTGGCTTACGACATTTGTTATCTGATTGCTTGGTCAGAATTCTGCTGTTTTGATTAACGTCTGTCCGGCAGTCTCTACCCTGTCCAACCAATGTTTGTTTCTTATGGAATATTCAGTAATATAAAACTTTAGATGACTCATAATTACATAATTCTCAAGATACTAAGCTTCCATTCTCTTTCTGTTTCAGTCTGTTCACAGCCACTTTACATCTACGCTACGCTCCGTCACATTAGTAGTTTCATTGAATCGCGTCGATTCTTGTTAGTGTCTAAGCCTCTCCTAGTACTAATAAATACACTCATAAATACACTGATTATCCCTTCTTCTTGATGTTTCTGTCTTTGGTGTTAAAGTAGTTTTTAAGTTGGCAATTATAAACTACTATTTTGTAATCCCGTTTCTGCATCTGGCATTTCTTTCTCATATTCGGTTGCAAAAATCACCTTCGAAGGCAAAACCTACCGATAATGACCTAAGGTATAAAGTAAGAATCTGCTTATGCGATAAAAAATCCTCCTTTGTTGATATCTTCCTGCTGTGCTTATTACAAATTTTGTCCAACCTATATGTTTTGGCTGATTACTCAAACTTTCCATACAGATCATCAAATTGTTCATAGCATTTCAAGAGCTATTTTTAGAAACCATATAGTATCAGTTATTGCGATTCCTTTCTAAGGGTAGGCGGTTAATACTCTGTCGTAGGTCCAATTGCATATAAGGTTGTTGAAGAACCAATTCATTTATCTACAAGATTGTTGACCTTGGTCATTACTTTGTATATTTCCGTTTGACCTTGATAACACTGTGATTATCACTCATGACCGAAAAATGAAACATCACCATCTCTTCAATTCCCTACCAGCTGTTTTAAATATATAGAATAATAAATGCATATTCTGTTTACTTGCACTGTTTCATTACTCACTATATGAACTACTTCTCAGATATTTTGTTTCTGTTTCATTTATATACATGATCTACTTCTTCCTTACTACTAGTTTATTTCTTTCGAGACTGCTTAAAAATGCATTAGTGATCAGTTTGCAATATCTCGTGATCCTTTGAAATTCGGTTCTACAACTCCGGCTTTCATTTTTTCCATTTTTACTAGTTTCCTTTACCATGCTATGCCTTGACCTTTGGTCAAGCAACTTGGTTTCTAACAATTTTGGTTTAAAAAGAATCTACCATCTAAGAAAGTCCAAAGCGAGGGACTACAACCTGAGACTATGGACGGTTTTGGAATGCTTGCTCTATACAAATCAGAGACCAAGAGAAATGCAAGATATCAAAGAAGGCTGTGAGGACATTTCAAAGAGCTGCAGATAACAAAGGCGGTACCGCAAAGATGAGAACAAAGGCGCCACAAGAGAGGTGCCCGAAATACAAGCCTGATTTCAATAACAAATCCTTTCTACCCAAGGATTCAAGGTACGGTTCTAAAACTAAATCAAGCTCATGACGATCATGAAAAGTAAAGAATCTTAGAGGATGAGCTAGAGGTTCGTAAGTTGCCTTTTCGTCTGAATTGATGGTATAGTTATGCTGGCTTAAATTACTTATCGATAGTTTTACCCTTGCTTTATGCTCTGATCCTACCAATAATTTACGCTGTTACTGATGAAGATAAACAAGAACAGTCTGAAACAGATTTTAACTCAGTTTTCCTCTCTTGCTGTATGTTTTAGCAGCTGAAGCGCATGAACTGTTAAAACTGTTGCAATTCCTTCATTTGCCAAAGATTCACAGAATAGAAAACATTGATGTCAATACTTTCCATGCTCTGTAATCGCTTCAAAATATCAGTTGTCAACCATGTCATTTTGACAGTTTTGAACAGCGACAAATGTGAGGCGGTCTGCGTTCTTTACATTATTCCATACTGAATTCTATACACAATATAAGCAGATTCACCTGTATTCACCAATTCTTTGAACGGATTGTTTATATTCATCCTGCTTATATCTGCTGGCCAAACTTCAATTATAAACCATCATATGCTAGTTAAAATCTTAAGTAATGCCTGATGATGAGCAGTTCTTTCTTTCTTGCTTTTAAATAAACTGCTACTGTCAAACACATTGTGGCTTTCTCGGATAAACATTCTGTTGTCATTTCCGTAAAAATTTACTCTTACTAAGGACTTACTCATCTGTACAGTAAGCTATTTGGTATTGCCCCTATTTTTTCTGTTTAAACTTGAATATTGCTCAAACTACTCGAGGTCAAAGATGTTAAGAATGGTACCTTTGCAATTTAGTAGATTTTTTGCTCCCTCATATGTAAGCATTATTGCTGTTGCATAGTTGCAGCAAATCTCTTATTTTTTAAGCTAGCAGTTCTCCCAACCAAGAATAATGGTATCTTCCTGACAGATACTATCTGTTGTTTCAACCATTATGCTGCTATCACCACTATCGGATGGACTCATGGTTTAACTTCGCTTTGTTTGCCTCGTTTGACATATGAAAATCCGACAATATCAGGATTTAATAAATCCAGTATGTTTCTGTATAACAGTAAGGGAATGGTGTCATACCAAGACCGTTAATTGCTTCCGACGTCATTCATAACCAGCAAGTCTATTTGATTATAGTATGCTCATAATTGCAAGTTCATTTGATGTCCTCATTTATGCTACCCGCTCAAAAGTACTAATGAACTTTTGGGAAGAGGAAACCACAGGTACTTTTATCAGGGGACTGATCACCCCCTGAGGTATTAAGGAAAGTAGGAAAAAGAAGGCCATAGAGCTACCTTGGGTTGAGACTTATGCCGGCAAAGTCACAAAGAAATCTACAACCAACTGTGACAGCAAAGATTCAATGGTATTATCAAAATCCATGGCGCTTTCACAGGCCCTCTGGTCGTCTCATCAGAGACGAAAATCCATGGCGCTTTCACAGGCCCTCTGGTCCATGGCGCTTTCATAGGCCCTCTGGAAAAAAGTAACACCATGGGCTGAAATGAAACCCGGCCAAAAAGTAACACCATGGGTTGAAATGAAACCCGGCCATAAAGAAACACCCGGGCTATGTCCCGTAGAAAGAAACACCTGGGCTATGTCCCGCAGGATGCAATGCCCTGAAACACCTTGGCTTGGGTTGTCGCACCCGGTCAAGAGTGAAAACAAAAGAAACCCATCTCTGGCTCCATCAGGAGCTCTGGTCGCCTGTAATGGGTGAATCATTAGGTGTGGGACGCCACACCGTACCTCGATCCAATTAAAAAGAAAACACTTTAGAAGGGTATGATCATAAGTACCATCCTTTGGCTACCACAAGCAAAGTTGGGAAAATATATTAAAAGGAAGTACCATTCTTTGGCTACATAAGCAAAGATGGGAAAATATATTCTCTCTCTTCTCCCTTTCAGGAAATCATCGTCTTTTGACTAAAACGAGCAAGGAGTGGATCATTATATTATCTTACCCTTCAAAAGGGAATGGTTGGTCTTCTGCATGAAGACCTTATTATGGACTTCCGGACTTCTGGCATTCCTACATATTGTATATCAGAACATCAGGGGATTCATCCATCAAGACATGTTATCTTGAAGATTTATGTCCCAAAAATTTCCAATTTGTCAGATTCAGCGGAAAAGACACTTGTGGGACTTTTGATTGTACCAAATTGTACCAACTTTTTGAAAGTTCATTTTCCTTTGTAAAAACTAAAGAAAAAGAACTTGTGGGACTAGGAGATAGGAGAAGGGAGAGGTAGAAGGCATGCAATTTTTTATCTTCTTTTTTGTAAGTTCCACTTTTTAAAGTTCTAAAAAGTAGAACTTGTGGGACTGATGAAGAGGGCAAAAATATGACGAGACAGAAGAACCAAGGTGGCCCAGACCCCAGGTCCCGACTCAGACCCCAGGCTTCTTCAAGACCCTGTTCAGGCTCCAGCTTGGGCGCCAGGCACCAGATCCGGGCCCTGTCCGACCCTTGCTTTGGAAGCTAGATCTCATAACCGGGCGCTGCATCCCGCACCTCGCGCTCTGTGACCGGGCATTCAGTGACCGGGCGCTGAAGAGGGGAAAACATGGTCAAGTTCCAAAAGGTGTGAAGAGGCTGAGGTAGTACCGAAAGCCCACACCAAGAAGAGGGAATAAAGAAAGAGCGTGTAGCGACCGGTCGGCAGCGACTGGTCGCAAAGTATGGAGCAAGTGTAAGGGAACGACCGGTCGCCTGTGACCGGTCGCCGAAACTGTGAAATAAGCCAAGATAGTGACCGGTCGTCTCCGACCAGTCAGGTAACTAAGAAAAAGAAGTAGATGGCGACCGGGCGCCTGTGCCCGGTCGGATAGCTAAGGAACGGGAGATGTAGAAATCAGGATAAAATATTTATAGTGACAGCCTGGTAAGATATGACAGGTTGGCAAGCCTAGGAACCCTAAAAAAGGTCTATAAATAGAAATAGAGGAGCTCATTTGAAGGGGGCACAACATCAGAAGAGAGAGAAACCTCTAGAAAAGCTCTCTAGTGCTGTAACGCTAAAGAAATAAATAAAGAAATTGTCTAGAAGTGGATGTAGGCCAGATTATTGGCTGAACCACTATAATCCTCGGTGTTCTATTCATTCGTGAGATGTGAGAGACAAATTACTGTTCTATTCATTGCGAGAGACTAATTATACTGTTTCAATTATACATATACATTCCAGCTGTACCGAGTATTTACTAACTAATGCTGATAACAGTTTCGGTCTTACTACTCCTACAATACATAAGTAATTAAAACGACTACCCATGCACAAACAACTACCCCGTCCTACTCTCGAACGGCTTCCAGCTCCTTGTACCTGAAATAGGAAAGACAAGAAAGGGTGGCCCCCCAGGGGATCAGCACCTTTGCTAGTATGGTAATCGTGCAGCCCGCATGCTACCGGGCCACACACAACTAATTATCGTCTAAACATGCGGTTGATTACATTTAAATCATGCATGGGAGAACTATAAACACATATCACATTCACAAACATACACCACACACAAGCATTGCAACAACAACACACATACACATTAGGAACGAGTTCTTTGAGGGAAACGAACCTAGCAATAGTTAGCCAACTTAGTGGGCCTAGAGAAAAATTTCAGTCTCATGTTAAGCTCGTTACAAGATAACATAGTTAAATGTGACGGTCTTAGTGTAGAACTGATCATACCATCTCACCATTATTTTATTTAGAGGTGTCGGTCTTTATATAAAACCGAACACACCATACACCACAACTTATTTAGTAGTGTCGAACATAGTTACCCAATCACTTCTTATACATAATCCCCCTAGCCCGAACAACAATCGGGTAGGAAAGCCATTGATCTTAGGCTTGTGGGTGATTGAAATCCAAGAAGGAAAAACAATCAATACAGAGTGGGAGTCGAAGCGAATATAAACATCAACTCCCAAACAAACTTTACACATGGTTCCCCCTAGACCGATCATCATCAGAATAGGTAAGCTTTGGATTAAGCTAGTGGGAGATTGAAGACCAAGAAGGAAATCAAACATAACAGAGAGGGAGTCAAAGAAACTGTGTACATCAACTCCCAAACAACACGCGCGACCGGAACATTCTGGATTCCTCACCCCCATTAGTACATATATATTTATAAATATATGGTTAGAGCTCCATTATGGAACCTATCACATCCACACACCATAAGGTATTACAAGCGGGTTAAACACACAAGGGAGGTCAACATACTTACACCCACAAACAACACACAACCGACTCACGCATAGCCGTGGTTAGTACGTCTCCATGGTTTGGGTCGTTAAATCCGAATACCGATCTCTTATGTGATCCTAGATTTGGTTAGCTAAGGTTTAACACTTTCGAGGTCAAACGGTATCGGAATTAAACACGCCACATAAATGAATTACTATAAACTCATTACATGTTTTTATCTTGTAAGGTGGAAAACACTCAGAAAAACACTTTGGCATACAAGCCGGTGTAATCTGGTAGGACACAGGTTGCAAGAAAACCATACCTGTCACCAAGGTCCATTCTATTGTGTCCTCTTATGTTCCTTGAACAATTCTCGAACAACTGGTAACATTACAATGGTTTCCATTAACATTGGGGTAATATGATTTTTCAATGTCTAATGCCCATAATTAGCCCCGTTAACTAGTTAAATAACTTCAAATTTTTAACTTGTTTTACTTTCACATTTTGCTACAACTTTACACCCACTTAATTGTCTTTATAACTCACTTAACATGTCTTAAACAACCTTATAACATCATTTCCTACCAATCCCCATCATTACACAACTTTTTCCAACCTTAAACAACATTTTTAGAGTGGTCCGGGACTTGGTACTTACCTTAAGTCCCAGACTAATACATCAGAATACTCTCAGGTGGTTTTTACAGGGTGGTCCGGGACTTTGTACTGACCCCAAGTCCCGGACCAGTGTGTCTGTTGTACTCTTGGCTAGTTTTTGAATATGGTCCGGGACTTTACCTTGTAACCAAGTCCCGGACCAAAGCTACAGAAATGAATATTTGGCATTTTGAAGCCTTGTTCAACTTGTTCTCTTCACCCATTGTTTCCCCAAACTTCACACATGAACTTAGGCACATTCTAATACCAAAATAACACTTTGAACCTCCTTGAATCATTGTCCAAACTTGTTACTCAAACTCTTATAAAAATTCCTAACACTTGTAATATTTTCCTTAGGTTTTTCTAAATGGTATATCATACCTACAACCTCAACTAACCATATTGTTATCTCATCACCATTCCAATTAATCCAAAAGCATTATTTCTCACACACACCTCCCATACACAAACTCCTTTTATTTTCCAATAGTTCACAATTAGACCTTCACAAGGCATTATTTTTCCTTTGTTTACCAAAACTTGAACAAGACTTAACACTTCACATAACATAACCTTGGTGTGTTTAAAACACCCATTTGATCTCTTAATCCTCCAAGACAATGCCCAAGGCATCTTAACACTTAAGAACACCTTAATTCACTTTATTTCACCATCTTAACACTTAACAATTCCTAGTACCTCCTAGGTCATAAAATCTCATTACAACACATAAAATCCTTTGTTTATCAACTAAATTTTGCCATAGCTTCCCTTGTATCACCTTACACCAAAACACGTATTTTTCCACCTTTACACAATCCAAGAACACTCAATCCCCCAATACACATTGCTTACACACAAACATATTGTTTTTCATCCTTTAACCATCAAAGACATTCTTTTTCACAAGAAAAGCTCTTTACACACAACTAAACCATTAAACTACAGTACATCACAATATAGTGCATAAACTTAAATTGCTTGGCACTTAGGCCCTTAAATTGTATTAAGCTTAAACACTGCATTTCCACATTTAAATGCCTTCAACCTGCAAATACACACAACAAGGCTCCTATTGAAATAGATGTATTCTTGTAATTCACCTTGTGATTGTTTTACTAGCTCTAATTGCCATTTGCTCCTTAGTCACAAGTTCTCAAATATGCTTATGTTATTTCTCCTAGGTTTTATACCCTTACTTAGAGTAAACTCTAAGCTACTCTTAGTACATATCTAAACCCATCCCTTAAAGCAATAAACCACCTTAAGGTAAGTCATTTACCTTGTTTTTCCAAGCTTTTTCTCACATTCCTCTCCTTGGATTGTCTTGCTTGATTTTCGGCAAGCCCCTTTAATTCCTTTGTCAATGTTATAACCAATATACAATTAATCCAATGAGTACTAAGGAATGCACTAAAACCTAAGGAATCATTCCTAGGTTAAAAAAAGTGCTTTAAGGTATTAAAATGGATAATTACCTTTGAAGTCTTAGGATAGATGTAACACCCCTCTCCATAATCACGATATAATCCCTCACGTAGCGATAAATAAAAACGTCTCGCAGCGGAAAATAAATAACAATTACAAAACTCACTCGGGTGTCACCGGCCATTACTCGCCCATGCGAGCAACGTAGCCAAACTACATCCAACTTCCAAAATAAACAAACTGCCAACCGCAGTGATAACGAGAAACTCCTATACATCATACTAAGTCATAACCATAAACATCGACAAGTGAGCGTCTACCCAATCCTGAAAAATACGTAACCTTACCATAAGACCATACACCGTCTTCATTACTATACAACGTCTCCAATTACCCTGTTCCTGCTCTTCAGCTCCGACAACGATCAACAACCTGAAATGGTGTAGTATCAGCGATAGACGCTGAGTATGCCGGGCCTGGACCCTAATGGTCACTTGTCATTTTAACCATCTTTTTATTAGATTGGTTTCATGCTCTTCCATTTTACGTTATAACAATACTGTAGCATAAATGTATAATGTACATAACCATCCAAATATTCATAGACACTAATCATCCATCCAAACCAAACAATCATTTAGATATCACAAACCACAAATATATATCGAACGTATCGAACAACAACAATATATTGTACAATGTACAATCGCCGTAGCGTACAGTTTTCATATTTGATTTACCTTAGCCTTGTAGGCTCCATCCAACCATCAACACACAATATAATACCCACAAGTATAACCAATGAACAACAAAGCGAAACAACGAGAATGATAAACAAGTATTAAGTCTCGTCCATGGTATTGTTCGCCACTGTATATGTCTCAATTGTTTTAGTTGTTCAGTTATACCTAGTGACAATGTCTCGTTAAAACGACACGTCTCTAGTTACCCATATATTATGGCGGGTCACCCACGGCAGTAGCCACTCCAACGGTAGAGTCTCCGACCAACGAGCCATTCTAGCTCACGGGAAATTTTCTTGATACTTACGAACCCGTACACGAACATCCTGGTATCGTTTTTGTGATCACAGCGTGCACCAAGAGCCACATCCTCTTGGCTTTACTTCCATTCCATTAATTAATTAATTATACCATCGCATCGCATTACCAAATTTTCTAACACAGCAGACTAAGGTCATTAGTCCAATCCGGAGTTTGTAAACTCGGGATCCAGTGTTAGATACGAGAGCGGCGTATAGAAAAGGCCAATGCTCCGTACAAAAGTCTCAGATAATATGTATGTGTTATTATCATAGTGCTACAACGTTTTACTTACGTTCCTTATATTTTATATAAGATAGCACCATAGCCGCTAGTTCGTTTTATATATATAGGTTCATATATACGAACCAATACTGTTAACTCAACAATAGTAAATAATAAGCAGCTATAAATATACAATTCATGCATATTAATTAACACATTCAGGCAAACAATCTTATCACAGATCGCACAGAAGTCTGAACTGAGGAAGCCCTCAGGGACAATCAGAGACACATAACAACATACAAGTTATATCAACCAAATCCGAGCCCAAGGAGCAACCTTAGGTCAACTAGGCAAACCCCTTTACATACCGTTCACCCTGACTGTATTACGGTGGAGTATGAATCAGCAAGATCCTATGCTCCGTGCAGTCCGCTAGCTCGTCAAGCGTCCTTGTCAGAAATATACTCTAAACGGTAATAAAACTATAAGTCAGTCTCCATGACTAACTACATCCGGTATTTCCGAATAATAAGTAACCCCGACAGTTCACCCCTGTTTTCTACAGTTGGGTTACGGGTTTCTCTAAAACAGTCGGCTTTGTTACTTAAAACGCGTACGTCAAAACTATTTCAACAATTAAGTTTAATTCCTTATATTTCTTTTAATCTTATCCACATCTAGTTTAGGTACGTAACCTATAGTTGCATGTATGCATGCATTCTTGTATTATATTGCATTCTAAAATTCATAACTTATAGCTCGTAATTATATTATTTTTTTTAAATAACCACCACCATTAAATCATATGGTTTTCAACCAAAATATATATATCCACATTATATACATTATTCTCGTGTATGTATATATATTTTTACCACGTAGGTAATTCTCATGAGTTTCATAAACTCTTATATTTTATGTTACATTTTATCATCTTTTATTAGATGATTATTCCCATTAGTTGTATTATATTATACAACTTATATTAAGATTATTATCCTAATACCATGTAACATCTTATGTTGTATAATTACAACTCCTAAGGTTTATTCCATAAACACCTTAGTTTATAAATCCAATTTATTATAGTTTGTCACATTATTTTATGTGAGTACCCTTCCTTATATTAACTCATCTAAACCATATCATTGTCATAACATTTATAACATTATAGACCTTAGTCTAAAATTCATTTTTCAACACTTATTAACTCGGTATAGCCCTTAACTCAATTTAAATTCCTTTTTGACCACATAACATTATGAAATGTTATACCACATTCTAATATCATTTGATATGATATTCTTATTTCCTTTAACTTATGACCTATAGTTTTTATACAAACTATTATATTTCCTCATAGGCATATATCAAACCTTATACTTTTCCTTAAACCATAATTTCCTTTATTTACAAATCACCCTTTCTTTTACCATGTTATAATACCATTAATATAACATTTCTAACTTAAAAGAAGTATAACCCATGGTTATTTTTTGTAAATTCCGAAAGCCCTTGTGCTATTCTATAATTGCCATTGGCCCTATTTATAACATATAGTTTTTCCATATCATTAACACCATACATTATACACATATCTTAATAAATTCTCTTAATAATTCTAAAAATCTCCAAATTTTACCAAAGGGTTATAAATATCCTTATTAACCCATATACTTGGTATTTTACCATTCCACCATCTATATTTCTCCAAAGTGTCATAATGACATAATAACTATATATATACATATATAGTTTATTTTAATTCCAAAAACATTCCAATAAATTCCTAAAAATTCCAAATAGCCCATGGGTGTTTAAAATACCATTTTACACCCTTAATTTTCGGTAATAACATATTCACCATATATGTCATAAAAATAATACCATAAGATACTTATCTTATTATACAACCTTAAATAAGTTATCTAACTTATTTATTTTGGTCAAAACCTAGCATATGGTCAAGGTTGACCTCCTTAATATTTCCTTGACCACCAATTCCTTATAATTACGGTTTTAACCCCTAAGTTTCCAAAATTCACTATTTAACCCCAAAACTTTATAAAATCTTATAAACTTTATTTTAACTCCTTTTTAACTCTAATTTTCGGCCTTATTATTCTAAAGCCCCCAAATTTAATTTAATTACACCTAATACCCCATTTATTTTCGGTAATGCATTTATACTACTTAAACTTAATTAAAAGCTTGTAAATGCATAAATAAAATGGCCTAAAATACATGGCCTTATTACAAACATTGGCTTGCAAAATAAATTACACATAAATGTCCCAAAACACTTATAAAATTTCGGCCTCACCATATAATTTTCATTTATTTACCAAACTTCCACATAATGTCTTAAATTTGACATTTATGCTTGTTTAATTAGTTATAAAATTTATTAAACCATTCCTTAAACATTTTAAGGTCAAATAAGACCTTATTATTCTTCTTCACTCACGGCAATAGTATTAGAATTAGCTTAGAACATTTTTAACTTAGCAAAGTTAATGTTTAAGTGATTTATACCTTGATTTAGCTTAGGTAATCCTTGTTTGGTTCGGCCACCTTAAGTAGAAATTATCCACAGCTTGTTTTACATATTTTCAAACAGAAAACAAGGCCTAGTTAGTCTCCAAGCAAGATCTAACCATAAGAAGTAATTTAATGTAAGATTTAAGGCAAAAATCACCTTAAGAATGCAAGGAGAGTTCAAGATGGTTTCGACCTGAATCAAGCACACCACAAGGTGTTAGATCTACCATATTGACATAGGAAAGAGCTAGATCTCAACAAGCTACCTTGTTATTAGGTTTTACCTTGGAAAAATGCCTTAAAAGAAGGTATTTCCTTTGGATCTCGACCATCCTTGCTCCAAATGGCTAACCAACAGATTCCACATGAAAAGGAGAAGAATATGAGGCTATGACCAAAGTTTCACAGCCGAACTTGAAGGGAATCAAAAGTTATGAGCTTAAAGCACATTTTTACCTTAAATGGTCAAGAGTTGAACTTCCCTCCTTAGATATGGTTATGTACGAAACCAACACTTCCTTTAACCTCCGAATCACTCTACATAGATGTATAGAAAAGTTTGGAGTGTAGATCAATCGAAAAAGGAAAGAAAGATGAAGAAAATGGGCATTTTTATGCCTTAAGAGCTTACCTAGAGCTTGAGCTCTCATCAATGGAGCTTGGGAACCTTACCTACTGTCAAGAGGAGCCAAAGGGAGAGTTTGGCAGTGAGCTCCACGTTTGGAATGGAGCTAATGAGAGAAATGACCTAGTTTTTCCTTAAAACACATTTTTTTGCATTTTTTTATGTTTTAGTGACTTGATGACTCACCAAGGCTGATTGGAGTTGTATAATTGAGCTAAATTCGGTGGAGATAAGAAGAGGGGGCAGGTGTGTATGATTGGAGAAGGTAGGGCTTGATTGATTCAAATTTGAATAAAAAATGAGATAATAATGTGACTTTTAGCAAAAGTGAAAGGTGACTCATCTTGCCTTGTCTTGTACTGCTTGGGAGCCACGAAATACAAGGGAAAGGAGGATCAATTTGAGGCTCCAAAACCGGCTGGCATCACATGGGGTGAGGTAAGTGGAACCCACCTTTTTGTTTTATAAGGTAAAGTTTGTTTTTTTGTTATTTTATGCAAAAGTAAAGTAGCTTATTTAATTGTCACATGTCTCTTGTCTCTTGGTCTGTTAAGAGACTTAATTATCTGATTTTATGTAGTCCATTTCGTGGTCAATGGTCAACATTGACCAACTTAGTCAATGTTGACCCAAACGGGCCCCACTTTAGGGTTTTATTAATATTTTAATATTAAATTTGTAAAAATTCGTAAATTTCTGGAATTAAATTCCTAACATCATATAATATGATATTTTATTATATTTAAAGGTATTTATAACCTTTTAGCCCATTTAAAACCAATTTAAAGACAATTTCACAAAAACGTGCTTTAAGGAGTTTTAGCGCACATTTTGTGTGCCTGGTGTTTCTGAGCTCTGTTTTCTTTGACAACGGTCTTGTTGTGTTCCTTACATGATATTTGATCATGTAATTCAATTTTATATCATTTAGAGGTCATTAGACCTTTAGGGTTTTCCTAGAGCACCTTTTTGCCCTTTTTGACCTTGAAGCATGTAAATGCTTTTTCTTTGTGTTGGAGTGTTGTCCAACAGTTATAATATGTTTAATATTATTTTAATATACTTAGGACAAATTTTTAGGTCCTAAGAAGTTCATTTGGGTATTTATTTACCCTTAACAGTCAAAGGGTGCAACATCTTGTTTTATGTTGACCACTGTTGTTCTCAGTTGACTTTTAAGGCGTGTTTAGGCCTTAATTAATGTGATTAGATATTTAATCCATGTTTTATTAATTTGGGGTATTTCAATCTACCCCCCTTAAAAAGACTTCGTCCCGAAGTCTCTTAATCAAGTAGGTAAGTATATATAAATGTATAACTACCCATTATTCCCATAATGTATATCTATGTGATATATCATTTACATATATCGTATTATGCTTATACAGCACATAGCCATCACGTTGTGGCGTTAGTTCAATCATATATGGATATAGGTGATCCATCAGCATCATTATTTCCTATCAGTTCTACAAGTCCTGGCAACCTCTCTGAGGTGTCCATAACATACCATCGTTCCACATTCCATATCTAATGATTCATTTCGTATCTAGACGATACCATATGTAATCATTCTATAAAGCAATATGAATACATATCACATATAGCATAAGAAAAGTGTTACACACATGGTGTAGACATAACATTCATACATGTATCTCGTAAGATACATACATACAAGTGTACATCACACACAAACAAACCAAACAACGCACGCCCCGCGTACCAACCATAACCAACAAAACCAATTCACTGTATGCTATGCATACTAAATAATTCACATACTAACCATACAAACCTCGTATGCCCCGCACACCACCAATTCTTTGTATGCAATGCATACTAAACAAACAAAACTTAGTGCACACATGTGCACAGCCAAGAGGCTCTACCCCCCTTAAAAAGGGTTACGCCCCCGTACCCCACAAGTATACAACTGCCGCTCAACAAGGAGCGCTGGATACTTGGCTCTCAAAGAGTTCACCAACTCGTTGATTATCTTCATATCAGAGAGACGGGTATGACTCTAGCCCTTCTGGGCTCCACAATACATAAAGGATGTGGCACTAAACAATTTGTGCTCTCTCCCAAATTCATTCTAATGGGCCCACTCGCTCCGTATGAGGTGCAGACCCATGAACACAGGCTGAATTTGCCTTTCTTTTTTTTCCATTGCTGTGAATCCACTTGTTTGGATCACTAGCATACATGTGTGTGCCTTTTCTTACTAATATTCAGTTGAGGTATACTATGACATTGGCCATTGTTAGTACTTAGTGCTTTTTGCACTTGTCTTTGTAATACTAAGACGTACCAGCCTAAATGTCCACAAAGATGATGTTTGTCATCCATGTCTCCTGGTATTTGTTCCGGAGTGACACACTGTTGTAGTTCCTCTTCTCCTTTTTTTTACACACTCGTGTTGATATCCACTTTATCTTTCTGCGTTCCGACTAGATTAATAACTTTACGAGTGCAATACCAAAACACTCAGTCATACAGAGTGCAGAGGCGTAAACGCTCAACAGCTAATATCTCATGAGTCAAACAGATAAGATGTGCGAATTATCCTGTGAGTGGTACATTCCAAATCCATTGTTCTTTGCTTAAGGTATCTGCTATCATATAGCTTTATCTTTTCTCTGTGCGTAATCACGCGTTTATGTCCATATCATCAGGTAGATTTCCTCTGGATTGCAAGCATTTGCTTGATCCTTATGAGGCTTCTACATATTATTCGTCCATAATGGGTTTTCTTGTTTCTTTTTTTTTTGGTTTTCCTGTCCCTAAACTGTTCCTTTGTCTTCTCTATATGCTGTCCACTGTTCTCTGTTGAAGGTTCCCCTTTTTTTTTCTAGCCCGTTGTTCTAACTGCGGCTCTTCTCGTCCATCTTCGAGGTAATCCGTCTTACTGTCCGTAGAATGGAGTTGACTACTTCTCGCGTTCCTAACACTACTTGTCTACTTGCATGGGGTACCATACTGATACATTACTACTTACCCGACTAACTCATAAATAAGTCTGTCAGGCCCACATGCTCCTAACGGAGTGCGGTCGTCCCATGACTCGTTTAGTAAACTGGTAATGTCTGTCACACGGTTATAGTGAAGTATTCTGTTGTCAATGTCCCTTTGATGGATATCCTGTAATAAGTGATATTGCCTTTGTGGCAACCGTGGTAACTTGTGTTATAGACTAGTATTATTCAACTCGGTGTAAGTAAAATCCGTGCTATATTAGCAAACTTGTTTCTCCCCTTTTTTTTGATCTCATTGAGTACAACACATATTCCTTTTCTCCCTGTTTTTTTTTTCTGATCATTTCCCATCCATAGTTCATATTCGTCCCCTCATCCATGTAATTGGATGCATTGCAGATTGCATAATAGTTTGAGCAGCTTGGCTCTTCACTTCCCAACCATCCTCACTGACGGTGGCGCATCTACAAAGGGTATGCTTGTCCATAAGGACTAAACATGTATCACTAGTAGTGATTAGCACTAAATGCAAGTATATTCTGATGGTATTTGGCTAATAGCCCTGTCTGAAACTTCCTCGAACGTTTAAACTGGTGTGTTTTACAGTCATAGTGACTGTTTAATTTGTCCAGTTGCAATGGTTGGACTAACGGTCCTTCCAAAAGGTTGCATAGGTTTCTAATCTCAAGGTTTGTAAGAAAAGTTTGAAAAACATTTTTTTTATATAAAAAGTTAAAAGGTAGTAGTTGTTGCAGTTGCATTTGCAGTAGTTGTTACTGTTGCTGTTGCTGTCACTGCACTTGCTGTAGCAAGTGCGCAAGGCAGATGGAAATTTCAGTAGTTTATTGTCATAGCGCTTGCAGTAGCAAGTGCGCCATGCAGGTGGAAATTCTGGTTCAGTAATTCCCGGTCTCATTGACTCTTCGTCATTTGAGTATCACTACATTGTGATGTAAGCATTAACATTCTGTTCATATATATTATCTTTCCAGGTTCGAGCTTATTGGTACTGAGTACACACAACTAATCCCAAAGTCTTTACACAAAAAGCGAGTGGTCAATGACACACTCCCACATACTTATAACATAGCTCCTTCTAACATTCAAAGTAAGCACACAACATAGTAAGTAAAAGTCTTCCACCAGCGGTCTCATGGAGTATGGGTACTCATGCCCTATCTACTCCCTTGCCCTTCTAGGCTTCAGTATCAGCAGATGTCTAGCCATCCTGACCGCCTCGTGGTACTCCAGATCCTCCAGCTGAGGTCTTCTGAGTATTCTTTGGTGGCCTGTAATTACAGCTCTCTGGATTCATCCAGCATTCAAATTCCCTATGGCCTTCTTTGTGGCAGCACTGACATTCGACTTTGCGGCCTTCGCAGTCGACCCCTGGGTGGTCCTTCCCACAACGCTTACAGTAAAAATGGCGCTGGGGTTGTCCGGTGCCTGATGGTAGTATTTAAGTTTAAGTTAAAATCTGGCGGTATAAAGATTAAGATTACATTTGAATTTAAGAGGTAGGTGTTCTCACCCTTAGGAGGTGTAGATCTCAGAGGCTTAGCATCAATAGCTGGGCCGGTCAACCGAAGGACGGGCTCCTTTCCCTTTGTTCCCTGGTGACCCTGCTGCCCTTTCTTTTTAAAGAATTTCCTGTTCAAGGTTTCGGTTCAGCATTCATAAGGTATTTAATATGGTAGATAGTTTAGAATGGGATAAGTCCTTACTTTCCCTTTTTCTGGCCATCGCCTGGAGATGCTCCTCCACCCTCAGACTCTCCTTCAGGGTTCTTTCTTTTCTTTGCCCCTAGAGTCTCTCCCGAGTCTAGAGCATTAGCTCAGTCCTCGAGGCAGCATCATAACACTCCTGGAATCTCCCTGGTAAGTTCTCACAAAGCTAATTGGTAATGTAGTAAGTAAAGAATTTTATGGCTTCCATGTTAATATCTGGATGGTAGTGTAGAGGTTAGCACCCATTGCCATCTGAATGCGAAATAATAGTCCTCCCCGGAACTTCTCGACCTTCACGGTCTTTGAGTAATCCACACCGGGAATGAAGTCCAGCTGACCAATGAATTGAGCGTAATACTCATCCACGGTCAGACCTTCTTAGGTCAATGTTTCAAACTCATGGCGCTTCTTCTGCTTGAGATGCGGGGTAGTATTTTTCTCTCAGTAATTCTACAAAGGCAGCCCACGAAAAGTCGGGCGTGGCCAGGTGATGGTCCTTGACCAACCTCCACAAAGTGCTGGCTGCATCCTTCAGATGGAAAGCAGCAATGGCGACCTTCTTGTCGTCTGGTACTTGTAAAGCTTCAAATGCTTTCTCATGTTCAACAATGTAACGCTCTAACGCTACGGGGTCTGGTTCCCCAGGATATGTAGTGGTGGTCGGGTCTCGCTAACTGACTTCAGCCAGTTCGTTTCCCTGGGCTGTGGCGGGTGGGCTGGTGCTCTTCCTATCTGAGTACCCAGCTGTGCAAGAACGGCTGCAACCGTCTCAGCAACTCCTGGAATGCCGGGGTCACCGCCTCCACCTCTTCCAGTACCACGCCCCCTAGTTCCACCAGACATCTGTAGTACAGTATGTCACATAATTACTCGGTAAAATTACCGTACACAACCAATAGATATTAAGTTGCCTTAAAGGGTAACCTGTCACGTAATTTGCGTTTCTAGACACAATATCTTTTGAGACGAATCGTCTCGAACTTCCCAAACGTTTCCCAATATTTCCCAAGTCCTAAGCTCACTGTCTTAACCTATTGTCCTCGTCATCAGAGCGGTACTCCGCTCTGATACCACTTTTGTAACACCCCTCTCCATAATCACGATATAATCCCTCACGTAGCGATAAATAAAAACGTCTCGCAGCGGAAAATAAATAACAATTACAAAACTCACTCGGGTGTCACCGGCCATTACTCGCCCATGCGAGCAACGTAGCCAAACTACATCCAACTTCCAAAATAAACAAACTGCCAACCGCAGTGATAACGAGAAACTCCTATACTGTAACACCCCAACTCAATCCAAATGTGGTCTCGCAACTTAACAGTATATATATACACATGTCACAGCGGAATTCTTTACAATCCAGGACCTTGCCACGGTCTGACTACAGAATATACCGAACATTAGTCCAACAACCTTAACCATTTACATAACCTTCTTACAACCCCCTCACATCCTATACATCTTACTAACTCAGATTGCCATACGAGTGTACATGCACAACTCGTAGGCCATACTAACCCTTAACAGCTGTATCCTCTTCTTACTCTCGCGACGGCCGCCTCCTGATGTTCACCTGTGTAGTAAAAAGAAGCCCCCGAGGGGGTCAGCACGAATGCTGGTACTATCCTCTCATGGCCCCCAAGCTAACGTGGCTACGACGACTAATTGTCGATAGCATGGAGGTTGATTAGATGCACAATATAATAGTAAGTGCAGTAAACAACAACTCAGATATGAACAATCAAAGTTCACACACAATGAACGACTTAAACGCGTTCCCTTAATTAGAGAGTTAGCTGTTTAACTCCTTAAGTAGTGTTCCCTCTTAATCTTAGTTCATCCTTATCTTACCTCGATCTGATTCTTATCTTAATCTTAGAAACAACCATCCTTTAATAAGGAGTGGGTGTAGCTTATCTTAATCTTAGTATTACAAACCATCCTTTAAAAAGGAATGGTTGCAACTTATCTTAACCTTACCTTAATCTTAATCTTAATAATACAAGTCATCCCTTAAACAGGAATGATTGTAACTTAACTTAATCTTAATCTTAATCTCAATCTTAATCTCTATATACAAACCTTTCCTGGAAGGGATTGGCCGTATCTAATTCGAACCTGGGATTTAGGTGATCCCACCGCACCATCTTATCTCAGTCTTAGAATACAAACCATTCTTTAAGTAGAGATGGTTGTAACTTATCTCGAACCTTACCTCAATCTTATCTCAGTTCTTATCTCAATTAAGTCAACCGTTCTTTTATTAGAATGGTTGTACCTTAATCCATTGTTTATCTGTCGGGTCACGTAGCCCTAACCAATGAGTTATCGGCTCCATTGGTTTACATAAACAATATTTATTAGAATTAGTTGGGCATTTAGGTAGATCCCACTACACCATCTCAGTATGCCTCCCTCCTAAAACAAGAAGTCCGAGGAGGTCGAGTCTATTTGTCGACTCTAGGCGACGAGTCCGAGGACAGGTCATCTTTGGAAGACGGTATTTGATAAGGATACCGACTTCCCCCAATACACATGTGCCGGTACCATTCCGGATTCCTCACTCAAGTTCAGTTAGTAATAGTCTCAAGACCATGTTTGTTGGTTAACCTCTTTCGGTTCATATCGTCCCTCATTAGGGGGCGTTCCTTATTCTCACTCAATTTCTTACTAGACATCGGTTAGTAAGTTCTCACGGTATGTTGTGTTAGTCTTCAAACATCACACAACAATATAATATATATGTATATATATTCCGGTTGCATGCTTTATCTTGTTTAGTGAGCACACAAAAACAAATAGCACACAAGCCGAGGGACACCTCGTTAGCAAGCAGGTCACAAGAAGAAACAACTGTACCGTTCACCGTTGGCCGTTTGGTTGCTTACTCTCTTCCGGAGTCCAAATTCCAAGTCCTAAAACATTCATTCAGTTTTAGGTTGTTAATCACTTAACTTAATTCAACTTACTTAATTTGTTTAACTTACTCAGTTCCTTAATGATCCCCACCTAACACCTCTTAGGTCTTACACTTAATCTTACAAACTTAATCTTAAACTTTCAAGTTTATACTTAACTTAGCTTAATCTCTTAAGTTCTTAGGGTCTCAATCATTACTACCCTACCAAAGGCATACCTTATTACCCATTGCCATTCTTAGAATTCAAAATTTCTTTTTTTTTTCTAAGTGTTAAGGGTCGACCGACCCACCGACCGACCCACCCCTGGGTCGGTCCATTACAGAAACTCTTCCGTCTCTTGAAACTCATCCGACCGACCCAAAGCTAAACCGACCGACCCAAAACCCTCTGGGTCGGTCCTATGCCGAAACATTTTCCTCCATTAAATCTTGCCCGACCGACCCACCGACCGACCCATCCTTATGGGTCGGTCTATTACCGAAACATTTCTGCTGGGTTAACAAGGTCCGACCGACCCAGAACTGGGTCGGACCCTGGGTCGGTCCACTACAGATTCTTCTATTAAATTGCTCTTCCAATTCCAAACTCTTCCACAAGTGTCCTAATAGGTCCAACACCATCTTGGCACCTTAAACCCACCTTATAACCTCCTTTAAATACCTTAAATCATCCACCAAAGTCCACCTTAGTCATTATGCATTTTCCTTGTAATAATGCTACTCTTGTAATGCTTTCCTCTAGGTTTCTAGGTGGTGGTTCATACTTAATGTAACCACTATGCCAATGTTTTCCTCACCACTATAACATCATCTCCCAAGCATCTCTCACTATCTAAAACTCTTTCAAGCATTTACTAAAAGTTCCTTCACAAGCTTAAGCTTCCACACCAACACCTTATTTCCTTCCTAGTTGTTTACCAACATTTTCCTAAGTTCTAAATACTCAAATACATTCTCTTGATTCTTAAATCTTCCATGGTGATACCTAAGTCAATAATACCTTAACTTCACCCTTTTTCATCAAGACAACCTATAGAACATTTCCTAGTACTTCCTTTGTCATTAAACTCCCCTTAGAACATATCTTAATCACCTTAAGCATCATACCTTCTCCTTAAACTTATGCTCACGTCTTATATTCCTCATCTCATGATTTTGGTGTGCTCAAAACACTCACCCATCTAAACTCTAACTTCCTCGTAGACCATTCTAGGTCATTCTCATTCTCAAGAACTCCTTAGTTAACTCATTTCCACCCAAATTCTTCCTAATGACTCCTAGTAAATCCTAGGTCATATTAATTCACCACCTTCACCAAAACACTTATTTTCTACTCAAATTTTGCCATAGCTCCTCTAGTATATTCTCATGCCCAAATGCATTGTTTTTCTCACACAATAACCTCACACACACCAAGTCCTTTCTCATCACATTTCCTCATCCAAATCAACTCATTCTTAATAACTCAATATAGTGCAATAATCTTAAATTGCATAGCACTAAGGCTCTTAAATGACATGGCTCTTAGGCCCTTAAATGACTTAAACTTAAACACTGAATTTCCACATGTATAAGCTTTCAACCTGCAAATACACTCATCAATCTCATAGTAGTTATAATGCTCTTAAAATCCACCTTAAACTTATATTACTAACCCATTCTCATTAGCTCCTTAATCACAAGTTCATAAGCTTGTTTAAGTTCTTTTTCCTTAGGTTATATAACCCAATACACAATGTAAGCTCTAAGCCACATTGGTATTTATCTAAAACTCATTCCTTAATCTTAAACCACCATTAGGTACATTTTACCTTGTTTCCTCAAGCTTAACTCAATCTCCTCCTTAGACCTTCTTCTTGAATGAATATCGGCCACCACTCAAACTTCTCTTGCCAATGTTCTAATCAATAACCAATGACTCATATGAGCACTAAACAATACACTAACCTTAAGGAGTAAACCCTAGGTTAAAAATGTGTTCTAAGGTATTAAACTGAATGTTTTACCTCGGATTCTCAAAGCAAGCTTGGATATGAATTAAGTAGGACCTCCTCTAGCCCTTGGAGAATAGAATCAAGCTAGAACAATGGATAAAAATGAATCCCCATGAGAAGGAATTTTCGGTAATGTGTAGAAATGGTGGAAACATGGTTTTTCTTACATTTTCCTTACCTTAAGAGAATGGAGAAGCTAATGAGCTCTTCAAACTTGATTTTCCTCCATCAATGGAGTTTTCTCATGGCACCAAAATGGAGCTTTGAAAGATTTGAAAAGATAGAAAGATAGGTCTTGACCTAACTAAGAAAAATATGTGTTTAGTTTTTGATTTGGAGCTAAAATGAGCAAGTTGTTGCAAAGCAAGGTGAGCAACATGGAGGCTCTCGGTTTGGAACAGAGAGAAAAAGAAGAAACCGTGGGTGAAGAAAGAAATGAAGAAGAGAGGAGAGAGGTAGGCTAATATAAGGTATATTTGCTTTAATAAAGCAAATAGTACTCTTTACTTATCTCTTCTTTTCTTTCTCATTTATGACTCATGTGGTGACTCCCCATCTTAAAAACCGGCCACCCTCCTTTAATAGGCTAACATGGTCTTTGTTGACCAATTAATTGACTTATATTGATTAAAACTTAACTAGTCACTAAATAGTTACTATTCACTAATCAAGGCACATAATCGGGAAATTTTTGATTTCCCATTGATTTAGACCTCCTAATGTGATACTAATTAGTACACATGTTGATTAAAGAGTAATGATGGACATTTAGCCACTCAAAACTCAATTCTAAGACAATTTCTCAAAAATGTGCTTTAAGACTTCTTAAAGCACATTTTGTGTTTTAACTTGTTTTCAAGCTTGGTTTTCTTTGCTAATTGATTTAAAATGACCATTAGAATTTACTAAGGTCTTACCATGATATTTGGGTACTCACCCAAGTCTCTCCAAGCTTAGAGCACGTTTTTGCCCTGATTGCCTTTAAGGCACTTTCTTATGTTTTCCTTGGTTTAAATTGTCCACCAATCTTTCTAAGGCATCTCTTAGCCTTAATACATCATGATTTGATGTTTACTTAGCATACTTAGGTTTGGGGTATTTCAATCTACCCCCCTTAAAAGAACTTTGTCCCCGAAGTTCCCATGCATCCTATCTCATTAGAATACATGTCTTACCTCATTCCTTAGATCATATAAATCATACTTATGTATACTTAATCTCATTGAATCCTTAAGTCCACCATATGCTTATTCTTAAATATCACACAACATGCTTAAGCATGTGTAGCACTCAAAATTCCTTTTTGTTCCTTTTTGATGATTAAAACATTCACATAACTTCCAACGTATTCTCCCATGTCACCGGTCCGTAGACAATGGCTCATTCGTCCTCGTCACCATGGGCTAGAATACAAAACACTCTGCTCTCCCCATGTCACCGGTCCGAAGACAAAGGCTCGTGCGTCCTCGACTTCATGGGCGAGACTCAGTAAAAAGGTAATCCTTTTTACGAGGTCATGTGAGGAATAATTCCTCTAATTAAAAATACAAGCAACTCCAATTTCATTTTTATCCTAAGGCCTCTATCCTTAGTGTGATTACTTGTGACCACCGGTAGGGAGTTTCAGGAATAATCCTACCCTGATGTGATCAGCATCAGTGTAGAACCATCCTTCCACTCCAATTTGTGTTCGGTTTCCCTTGATCCCTAGAAAATCAAGTTCCACCTCCCACGTCATTTTCAAACATCAGTTAATTCACTCATGTCCAATTTTCTATCTTTTTTAGTTCTTCTAATCATAATCAATACATCTCCAAAGTGTGGACTAAGTCCATCAAACATCCTCAATTCATCTCTTAGTAACTACCTCCAGACTTAAGTTCCTACTAAATTCCATATCAGTCTCATACCACATATCATTACTATATCCTTCCTCATGCTCATATCAAATAATATCTCATAGTGTTATCTTATTCTTATCTCACACATAGTCTCATATCGACTTATACCTCATATTTTCCTTATTCCTTAAGTCTCCTTAATCCTCTTCCTTAATTCTCTTAACTTGTACTCACACCGGAGTTAACAAGATAGGTACTTAATATGTATGGTATTCACATCTTCTGTGTGCAATAACCATGGTTTATCTTAAAATGTTTATGTAAAACATATTCTCAAATTATTTTGTGCTATGCACATCGTAGTTTATGTACTCAGTACACAAACATACGCTAAGCGGTTTTCGCTCTACCCCCCTTAAAATGGATTACGCCCACGTAATCAGCGTTATATCATCCTTGAACATAAGTTCAAGATGTCTAATTCTCACTAAGCATTCTAGCTTCCACGTCATCTATCTTACTTATAATTCAATCAGAAATGACTTAGTCTTTGTATCGAGGATTCTTAACGGTACTTATACCGTTTCCTTAACTTAGTTTGGTCTAATCTCAAAGGTAGTGATCTGCTAGCTTCCGCTGCGCCACTCTGATGTTCTTAGGCTTAACTGCCTCACTTAGCTTTTGATAGCATTGTATATCCTTCTGCATCCTTACTGTTTAGGAATATTAGTCTCTTAATGGACACGTGTTATCTTTATATATACACGGCCTTGATGAGTTGTAACTCGTCTATCCAGTCTCCTTGGAGATCTAATGTTCATACTCTCAGTATTTCCTCGAATGTCTAAATTGTTCTCCCCAAATGACCTTTGGTCTGAGGATGATTCTTAGTCTGAAACCACTGTTTAGTGCATATCGCGCTTTACAGTCTTAATCCCTTACATCTTAAGACATGTCCAATGTCTGTACTTAACAATCCGTGCTCTTCGCACCTCATAGTTCTTAATTATCTGTCCTCTGGTTCCTCTGTGTTGCTGGTTCAACTAATTCTTCTCTTCGACTGTCTGTGGTAGTAGCTGTTCTTGTCTGATCTTGCGTCGTTGTCGGTGGTACGGAGTCGACTACTTCCCGTGTTCCTTACACCACTCGTTCACATGCATGGGGTACCTTACTGGTACATTACTACTTACCCAACTAACTCATAAATGAGCGTGTCAGGCCTGCAAGCCCCTGTGGGGTGCAGTCGTCCCACGTCTCGTTTTAGTAAACTCATAGTGTCCGTCACACGTTTAGCTATTGCTAATTATGAAGTATTCTGTTGTCGATCTCCTCTTTCATCGTTCCATAATAACATTTATTGTTCTTCTTGAAGTTAATCAAGGGAAGTCCATTTACTGTGTTCTTGGGTATTGTATGCTCTAGTTCTTTATGTATCCCGTACTGATGCGGTCTCTTAATATCTGAGGTCTCTTCGTAGAGCCTCTTATCTTGTTCCTCATATTTATGCTACTAGGAATGCACTTCCAGTTCCTTAAGGAATGGGTAGTGTGCTTCCTGTAAAATCTTACTTAACTAGGTCCAGACTACTGGCATCAATGCACAGTTCGTCTACCATCTTATTTCCTTACTTATACTGGTCTTAACTCATAAATCTAATTGCCTCAGTGTCAATATTTGACGGCTCATTCATAATGGTCGCCTTACCGCGCACCATGACTTAATCCACCTTTCTAACTATTGTACTCACGACCACTACTACCGTGGTAGTTGGCCCTTACCATGTTGCCCATTAATGGTGCAACCTCTTACTCACTTATTCTAATGTCTTACCTTATACTCAATCCCTTCTTGGTGTAAACACACTGGGAGTTCTCTCATTCCGGTATTGGCGGTTGTCGTACCGTGTTGTAAAATAGTTAACTCTTGATGAAATGTTCTGCTCCAATCTCAGATTCGTAAGTAGGCTAATTCTTTCGCTTTCTTTTATCCTTAGTGATGTTATCTACCATGTAGTTTAATGGTTACGAGAAGTCATCCACTGATTCACAAGCTCTTGAGCATTGCTTAATTGACGTGCCATAACGTGCAGTCACAATGTTTACCTCTGACCATTACAATTCTTACATCCTGGGTGTTGGATATGGGTCTATCTCTGTGCAACCTTCCTTATTACTCAAGTGTATCTGGTATGTTCTAAGGAATCTCAAGTTCATAGTTTCCATTTTCTAAATAAAGTGTATTTCATCTCTAATAAGTGAAAGCCCTTTTGAGGGGTTCATTCCCACTCATGGCCTCACAACAAGGAGAGGTATCCCCACCCTAAAAGGCATGGTTCGTTCTCCGCTCCTGTCCTTAGCATTATCTCAATTTCTCATTGGTACCCTTTCTTGGTAATTCTTCCCAATCTAAATTATAGGTTTGGTAACCGTTCATATCTACGCATTGTAGTTCCTCATGGCTTAAATAAGCTCTCTTATAACTTACTGCGCCTCGGGCTCTGATGTGGTTAACATCCTTGGCTCGTAGGCTCCTAATGCTTAATGTCTCAGTTTATTATTTGTACTCTTACTCATCTGCAGGTCTTCCTTATGAGATTGTGGTTCTGGAACTTCATCCACCGTTAGGTTACATACTAAATGTAATATCGGGTTTCATGGTAAGTTGCTGCATCCTGCTTCCTGCTATGGAAGTTGTTCAGGTGATCTGAGGTTACTTAATGTCTTTGACAATGCTGTCATTTTATTAGACTTATGTCTTTTAATGGTCAAAGTTAGGTTCGCATTAGGCGTTTGCCTTAAGGTGCTCAAGTTGGATATCATCCAGTCATCTTATACCTTCATCTCAACGCTTCGTTCAACTTCTGTTGACTACGCCACCCGTTGATGAACAATCATACTTGGGTGTTAATGAGTTAAGCAAACAGTGTTAACTGTCATTCATCGGTTGTTTGGTTCGACTATGCCCGCTCTGTGGGGTAGTCCTCTGAGCTTTCCTTTTCCAGGGTTGTACGACTTTAATTCTTAGTAGGTTATAGCTTATGTTTATTTCTTTTATCCTTGATTTCCGGGTTTTTCAACATCTTCATTGAAGAATGTTGTCATTGGTGTCCTTAATGGTCACTCTGGGAGTCTCATCCCGTTTTCGTTGTAAGTCGTTCAGTCGACTACCTTTATTGTACCTCTTGATACATTCTATGAATGTTGTTATTTACGTAGTGCTTTTGCTCGAATTATTGAGCGATCTCTTAGGTTCCTCCTTGAGATCCGGGTTTGGTGCTTTTACCACACTGTCGGTTGTTGTTGTAGTAGGTTGTACCGTTGCAAATATTTATACGGTTTAGTATTTCGTCTAAGCTCAGCTTCCTGCTGGCTGATGTGTCGGTTCACCTCATTATGGTCAGGCCGTCGGGCCTTTCCAAAGTCTTATTTTTCTGTTCTTATGGATTTACAATCCGGTATTAATTTATGCTACAACTGTAGCGTTCTCCTATTTCGCCTTGATGGCTTTTCATGTGGCTCAACCGTGGTAGCACTTGCTATGGCAAGTGCGCCATGCAGGATGGGTTATTGGTACAAGGTGCATTGGAAGTAAAACTTCCTTCTAATTTCCAAGTAATTGGTAGTCCTCGGGACTCCTTCAATAATATCTTATTTTGGATAACTATCCTTCCGGCAGTTTCCTTGTCGTTTGACAGTACTGTCATTTACCAGGGCGTTCCTCTTTCTGAGGGAACCCCTTAATATTTCTTATATCTTAATCCTCGCTTGTCTCCACACTTCTTGCCGTGGTTACTAAGTAATGTTTCTCCTTTAGGCACTACATCGTAGTCCTATTTCGGTATACAATTTATATGTGTTTCCACCGTTGTCCGCGTTATGTCGGCCAGGTCTTGTAACCTCCCTCATTGTATGGGGTTTGGAGTTCCCGTTTCTAACTGGACTTCCCAGTAATCTCAATCCTCATGCTAGTATTTTCCGCTGTTATTGCTCACTCGGACGCTGTCCGGTACTCATGCCTCTTATCATTTCCCCTATCTTGCACGCGTAGTGCTTTCCTTATCATTGGTATTGCGGTTATTTCGACTGCATAGCATGTCGACCCATGTTGCCGGTAATTCCGTTCCCTTACTGATAGTATTCCATAGGTAAGCGCCTGTTTCTCTATTGCGCTCCATTAAAACCCTCCAAGTTTTCGTAACTGTTGTACAACAAATTGTTTCTCGTATGCTTACTGTTAGCTACTGCCATATCGGGTTTCCCCGAGTAGAGAAGGCTTCTTCTCTCTGCGTTTGTCCCCACACATTAGGGTTAGGGATGTGGAGGGCGGGCCTAGGTACTATGGATATCCGGTTAAGCACCGGGGAGTCCTGGCTAACGCACCTCACTATATCTCTCAACCTTAACCCATAACTCAACTCAACCTCAGTATCCTCCTAAGTTCGGTAATTCTTGTCTTCAGACGTAACCTACGCTCTGATACCACTTTTTGTAACACCCCCAACTCAGCCAAATGTGGTCTCGCAACTTAACAGTATTATATACCATGTCACAGCGGAATTCTTTACAATCCAGGACTTGCCACGGTCTGACTACAGAATATACCGAACATTAGTCCAACAACTTAACCATTTACATACCTTCTTACACCCCCTCACATCCTATACATCTTACTAACTCAGATTGCCATACGAGTGTAACATGCACAACTCGTAGGCCATACTAACCCTTAACACTGTATCCTCTCTTACTCTCGCGACGGCCGCCTCCTGATGTCACCTGTATAAAAAGAAGCCCCCGAGGGGGTCAGCACGAATGCTGGTACTATCCTCTCATGGCCCCCAAGCTAACGTGGCTACGACGACTAATTGTCGATAGCATGGAGGTTGATTAGATGCACAATATAATAGTAAGTGCAGTAAACAACAACTCAGATATGAACAATCAAAGTTCACACCACATGAACGACTTAAACGCGTTCCCTTAATTAGAGAGTTAGCTGTTTAACTCCTTAGTATGTTCCCTCTTAATCTTAGTTCACCTATCTTACCTCGATCTGATTCTTATCTTAATCTTAGAAACAACCATCCTTTAATAAGGATTGGGTGTAGCTTATCTTAATCTTAGTATTACAAACCATCCCTTTAAAAGGAATGGTTGCAACTTATCTTAACCTTACCTTAATCTTAATCTTAATAATACAAGTCATCCCTTAAACAGGAATGATTGTAACTTAACTTAATCTTAATCTTAATCTCAATCTTAATCTCTATATACAACCTTTCCTGGAAGGGATTGGCCGTATCTATTCGAACCTGGGATTTAGGTGATCCCACCGCACCATCTTATCTCAGTCTTAGAACAAACCATTCTTTAAGTAGAGATGGTTGTAACTTATCTCGAACCTTACCTCAATCTTATCTCAGTTTCTATCTCTTAAGTCAACCGTTCTTTTATTAGAATGGTTGTACCTTAATCCATTGTTTATCTGTCGGGTCACGTAGCCCTAACCATGAGTTATCGGCTCCATTGGTTTACATAAACAATATTTATTAGAATTAGTTGGGCATTTAGGTAGATCCCACTACACCATCTCAGTATGCCTCCCTCCTAAAACAAGAAGTCCGAGGAGGTCGAGTCTATTTGTCGACTCTAGGCGACGAGTCCGAGGACAGGTCATCTTTGGAAGACGGTATTTGATAAGGATACCGACTTCCCCCAATACACTGTGCCGGTACCATTCCGGATTCTCACTCAAGTTCAGTTATAATAGTCTCAAGACCATGTTTGTTGGTTAACCTCTTTCGGTTTCATATCGTCCCTCATTAGGGGGCGTTCCTTATTCTCACTCAATTTCTTACTAACATCGGTTAGTAAGTTCTCACGGTATGTTGTGTTAGTCTTCACATCACACAACAATAATATATATGTATATATATTCCGGTTGCATGCTTTTCTGTTTAGTGAGCACACAAAACAAATAGCACACAAGCCGAGGGACACCTCGTTAGCAAGCAGGTCCCAGAAGAACAACTGTACCGTTCACGTTGGCCGTTTGGTTGCTTACTCTCTTCCGGAGTCCAAATTCCAAGTCCTAAACATTCATTCAGTTTTAGGTTGTTAATCACTTAACTTAATTCAACTTACTTAATTTGTTTAACTTACTCAGTTCCTTAATGATCCCCAACCTAACACCTCTTAGGTCTTACACTTAATCTTACAAACTTAATCTTAAACTTTCAAGTTTACTTAACTTAGCTTAATCTCTTAAGTTCTTAGGGTCTCAATCATTACTACCCTACCAAAGGCATACCTTATTACCCATTGCCATTCTTAGAATTCAAAATTTCTTTTTTTTTTTAAGTGTTAAGGTCGACCGACCCACCGACCGACCCCCCCTGGGTCGGTCCATTACAGAAACTCTTCCGTCTCTTGAAACTCATCCGACCGACCCAAAGCTAAACCGACCGACCCAAAACCCTCTGGGTCGGTCCTATGCCGAAACATTTTCCTCCATTAAATCTTGCCCGACCGACCCACCACCGACCCATCCTTATGGGTCGGTCTATTACCGAAACATTTCTGCTGGGTTAACAAGGTCCGACCGACCCAGAACTGGGTCGGACCCTGGGTCGGTCCACTACAGATTCTTCTATTAAATTGCTCTTCCAATTCCAAACTCTTCCACAAGTGTCCTAATAGGTCCAACACCATCTTGGCACCTTAAACCCACCTTATACCTCCTTTAAATACCTTAAATCATCCACCAAAGTCCACCTTAGTCATTTATGCATTTTCCTTGTAAATGCTACTCTTGTAATGCTTTCCTCTAGGTTTCTAGGTGGTGGTTCATACTTAATGTAACACTATGCCAATGTTTTCCTCACCACTATAACATCATCTCCCAAGCATCTCTCACTATCTAAAACTCTTTCAGCATTTACTAAAAGTTCCTTCACAAGCTTAAGCTTCCACACACCAACACCTTATTTCCTTCCTAGTTGTTTACCAACATTTTCCTAAGTTCTAAATACTCAAATACATTCTCTTGATTCTTAAATCTTCCATGGTGATACCTAAGTCATTATACCTTAACTTCACCCTTTTTCATCAAGACAACCTATAGAACATTTCCTAGTACTTCCTTTGTCATTAAACTCCCCTTAGAACATATCTTAATCACCTTAAGCATCATACCTTCTCCTTAAACTTATGCTCACGTCTTATATTCCTCATCTCATGATTTTGGTGTGCTCAAAACACTCACCCATCTAAACTCTAACTTCCTCGTAGACCATTCTAGGTCATTCTCATTCTCAAGAACTCCTTAGTTAACTCATTTCCACTCAAATTCTTCCTAATGACTCCTAGTAAATCTAGATCATATTAATTCACCACCTTCACCAAAACACTTATTTTCTACTCAAATTTTGCCATAGCTCCTCTAGTATATTCTCATCGCCCAAATGCATTGTTTTTCTCACACAATAACCTCACACACACCAAGTCCTTTCTCATCACATTTCCTCATCCAAATCAACTCATTCTTAATAACTCAATATAGTGCAATAATCTTAAATTGCATAGCACTAAGGCTCTTAAATGACATGGCTCTTAGGCCCTTAATGACTTAAACTTAAACACTGAATTTCCACATGTATAGCTTTCAACCTGCAAATACACTCATCAATCTCATAGTAGTTATAATGCTCTTAAATCCACCTTAAACTTATATTACTAACCCATTCTCATTAGCTCCTTAATCACAAGTTCATAAGCTTGTTTAAGTTCTTTTTCCTTAGGTTATATAACCCAATACACAATGTAAGCTCTAAAGCCACATTGGTATTTATCTAAAACTCATTCCTTAATCTTAAACCACCATTAGGTAAGCATTTTACCTTGTTTCCTCAAGCTTAACTCAATCTCCTCCTTAGACCTTCTTCTTGAATGAATATCGGCCACCACTCAAACTTCTCTTGCCAATGTTCTAATCAATAACCAATGACTCATATGAGCACTAAACAATACACTAACCTTAAGGAGTAAACCCTAGGTTAAAAATGTGTTCTAAGGTATTAAACTGAATGTTTTACCTTGGATTCTCAAAGCAAGCTTGGATATGACTTAAGTAGGACCTCCTCTAGCCCTTGGAGAAGAATCAAGCTAGAAATGGATAAAAAAATCCCCATGAGAAGGAATTTTCGGTAATGTGTAGAAATGGTGGAAACATGGTTTTTTCTTACATTTTCCTTACCTTAAGAGAATGGAGAAGCTAATGAGCTCTTCAAACTTGATTTTCCCCCATCAATGGAGTTTTCTCATGGCACCAAAATGGAGCTTTGAAAGATTTGAAAAGATAGAAAGATAGGTCTTGACCTAACTAAGAATAATATGTGTTTAGTTTTTGATTTGGAGCTAAAATGAGCAAGTTGTTGCCAAAGCAAGGTGAAGCAACAATGGAGGCTGGCTGGGCCGGTTTGGAACAGAGAAAACAAGAAGAAACCGTGGGTGAAGAAGGAGAAAAGAGAGGAGGAGAGAGGTAGGCTAATATAAGGTATTTGCTTTAATAAGCAAATAGTACTCTTTACTTATCTCTTCTTTTCTTTTCTTTTAATGACTCATGTGGTGACTCCCCATCTTAGAAAACCGGCCCCCTACCTTTATAAGGCTAACATGGTCTTTGTTGACCAATTAATTGACTTATATTGACTTATGTCTTAACTAGCACTAAATAGTTACTATTCACTAATCAAGGCACATAATCGGGAAATTTTTGATTTCCCATTGATTTAGACCTCCTAATGTGATACTAATTAGTACACATGTTGATTAAAGAGTAATGATGGACATTTAGCCACTCAAAACTCAATTCTAAGACAATTTCTCAAAAATGTGCTTTAAGACTTCTTAAAGCACATTTTGTGTTTTAACTTGTTTTCAAGCTTGGTTTTCTTTGCTAATTGATTTAAAATGACCATTAGAATATTACTAAGGTCTTACCATGATATTTGGGTACTCACCCAAGTCTCTCCAAGCTTAGAGCACGTTTTTGCCCTGATTGCCTTTAAGGCACTTTCTTATGTTTTCCTTGGTTTAAATTGTCCACCAATCTTTCTAAGGCATCTCTTAGCCTTAATACATCATGATTTGATGTTTACTTAGCATACTTAGGTTTGGGGTATTTCATATACATCATACTAAGTCATAACCATAAACATCGACAAGTGAGCGTCTACCCAATCCTGAAAAATACATAACCTTACCATAAGACCATACACCGTCTTCATTACTATACAACGTCTCCAATTACCCTGTTCCTGCTCTTCAGCTCCGACAACGATCAACAACCTGAAATGGTGTAGTATCAGCGATAGACGCTGAGTATGCCGGGCCTGGACCCTAATGGTCACTTGTCATTTTAACCATCTTTTTATTAGATTGGTTTCATGCTCTTCCATTTTACGGTTATAACAATACTGTAGCATAAATGTATAATGTACATAACCATCCAAATATTCATAGACACTAATCATCCATCCAAACCAAACAATCATTTAGATATCACAACCACAAATATATATCGAACGTATCGAACAACAACAATATATTGTACTATGTACAATCGCCGTAGCGTACAGTTTTCATATTTGATTTACCTTAGCCTTGTAGGCTCCATCCAACCATCAATACACAATATAATACCCACAAGTATAACCAATGAACAACAAAGCGAAACAACGAGAATGATAAACAAGTATTAAGTCTCGTCCATGGTATTGTTCGCCACTGTATGTCTCAATTGTTTTAGTTGTTCAGTTATACCTAGTGACAATGTCTCGTTAAAACGACACGTCTCTAGTTACCCATATATTATGGCGGTCACCCACGGCAGTAGCCACTCCAACGGTAGAGTCTCCGACCAACGAGCCATTCTAGCTCACGGGAAATTTCTTGATACTTACGGACCCGTACGCGGACATCCTAGTATCATTTTTGTGATCACAGCGCGCACCAAGAGCCACATCCTCTTGGCTTTACTTCCATTCCATTAATTAATTAATTATACCATCGCATCGCATTACCAAATTTTCTAACACAGCAGACTAAGGTCATTAGTCCAATCCAGAGTTTGTAAACTCGGGATCCAGTGTTAGATACGAGAGCGGCGTATAGAAAAGGCCAATGCTCCGTACAAAAGTCTCAGATAATATGTATGTGTTATTATCATAGTGCTACAACGTTTTACTTATGTTCCTTATATTTTATATAAGATAGCACCATAGCCGCTAGTTCGTTTTATATATATAGGTTCATATATACGAACCAATACTGTTAACTCAACAGCAGTAAATAATAAGCAGCTATAAATATACAATTCATGCATATTAATTAACACATTCAGGCAAACAATCTTATCACAGATCGCACAGAAGTCTGAACTGAGGAAGCCCTCAGGGACAATCAGAGACACATAACAACATACAAGTTATATCAACCAAATCCGAGCCCAAGGAGCAACCTTAGGTCAACTCGGCAAACCCCTTTACATACCGTTCACCCTGACTGTATTACGGTGGAGTATGAATCAGCAAGATCCTATGCTCCGTGCAGTCCGCTAGCTCGTCAAGCGTCCTTGTCAGAAATATACTCTAAACGGTAATAAAACTATAAGTCAGTCTCCATGACTAACTACATCCGGTATTTCCGAATAATAAGTAACCCCGACAGTTCACCCCTGTTTTCTACAGTTGGGTTACGGGTTTCTCTAAAACAGTCGGCTTTGTTACTTAAAACGCGTACGTCAAAACTATTTCAACTGTTAAGTTTAATTCCTTATATTTCTTTTAATCTTATCCACATCTAGTTTAGGTACGTAACCTATAGTTGCATGTATGCATGCATTCTTGTATTATATTGCATTCTAAAATTCATAACTTATAGCTCGTAATTATATTATTTTTTTTAAATAACCACCACCATTAAATCATATGGTTTTCAACCAAAATATATATATCCACATTATATACATTATTCTCGTGTATGTAATATATTTTTACCACGTAGGTAATTCTCATGAGTTTCATAAACTCTTATATTTTATGTTACATTTTATCATCTTTTATTAGATGATTATTCCCATTAGTTGTATTATATTATACAACTTATATTAAGATTATTATCCTAATACCATGTAACATCTTATGTTGTATAATTACAACTCCTAAGGTTTATTCCATAAACACCTTAGTTTATAAATCCAATTTATTATACTTTGTCACATTATTTTATGTGAGTACCCTTCCTTATATTAACTTCATCTAAACCATATCATTGTCATAACATTTATAACATTATAGACCTTAGTCTAAAATTCATTTTTCAACACTTATTAACTCGGTATAGCCCTTAACTCAATTTAAATTCCTTTTTGACCATATAACATTATGAAATGTTATACCACATTCTAATATCATTTGATATGATATTCTTATTTCCTTTAACTTATGACCTATAGTTTTTATACAAACTATTATATATTTCCTCATAGGCATATATCAAACCTTATACTTTTCCTTAAACCATAATTTCCTTTATTTACAAATCACCCCTTTCTTTTACCATGTTATATATACCATTCAATATAACATTTCTAACTTAAAAGAAGTATAACCCATGGTTATTTTTTTAGAATTCCGAACAGCCCTTGTGCTATTCTATAATTGCCATTTGGCCCTATTTATAACATATAGTTTTTCCATATCATTAACACCATACATTATACACATATCTTAATAAATTCTCTTAATAATTCTAAAAATCTCCAAATTTTACCAAAGGGTTATATATATTATACATATATAGTTTATTTTAATTCCAAAAACATTCCAATAAATTCCTAAAAATTCCTAATAGCCCATGGGTGTTTAAAATACCATTTTACACCCTTAATTTTCGGTAATAACATATTCACCATATATGTCATAAAAATAATACCATAAGATACTTATCTTATTATACAACCTTAAATAAGTTATCTAACTTATTTATTTTGGTCAAAACCTAGCATATGGTCAAGGTTGACCTCCTTAATATTTCCTTGACCACCAATTCCTTATAATTACGGTTTTAACCCCTAAGTTTCCAAAATTCACCATTTAACCCCAAAACTTTATAAAATCTTATAAACTTTATTTTAACTCCTTTTTAACTCTAATTTTCGGCCTTATTATTCTAAAGCCCCCAAATTTAATTTAATTACACCTAATACCCCATTTATTTTCGGTAATGCATTTATACTACTTAAACTTAATTAAAAGCTTGTAAATGCATAAATAAAATGGCCTAAAATACATGGCCTTATTACAAACATTGGCTTGCAAAATAAATTACACATAAATGTCCCAAAACACTTATAAAATTTCGGCCTCACCATATAATTTTCATTTATTTACCAAACTTCCACATAATGTCTTAAATTTGACATTTATGCTTGTTTAATTAGTTATAAAATTTATTAAACCATTCCTTAAACATTTTAAGGTCAAATAAGACCTTATTATTCTTCTTCACTCACGGCAATAGTATTAGAATTAGCTTAGAACATTTTTAACTTAGCAAAGTTAATGTTTAAGTGATTTATACCTTGATTTAGCTTAGGTAATCCTTGTTTGGTTCGGCCACCTTAAGTAGAAATTATCCACAGCTTGTTTTACATGTTTTCAAACAGAAAACAAGGCCTAGTTAGTCTCCAAGCAAGATCTAACCATAAGAAGTAATTTAATGTAAGATTTAAGGCAAAAATCACCTTAAGAATGCAAGGAGAGTTCAAGATGGTTTTGACCTGAATCAAGCACACCACAAGGTGTTTGATCTACCATATTGACATAGGAAATAGCTAGATCTCAACAAGCTACCTTGTTATTAGGTTTTACCTTGGAAAAATGCCTTAAAAGAGGGTATTTCCTTTGGATCTCGGCCATCCTTGCTCCAAATGGCTAACCAACAGATTCCACATGAAAAGGAGAAGAAGATGAGGCTATGACCAAAGTTTCACAGCCGAACTTGAAGGGAATCAAAAGTTATGAGCTTAAAGCACATTTTTACCTTAAATGGTCAAGAGTTGAACTTCCCTCCTTAGATCTGGTTATGTACGAAACCAACACTTCCTTTAACCTCCAAATCACTCTACATAGATGTATAGAAAAGGTTGGAGTGTAGATCAATCGAAAAAGGAAAGAAAGATGAAGAAAATGGGCATTTTTATGCCTTAAGAGCTTACCTAGAGCTTGAGCTCTCATCAATGGAGCTTGGGAACCTTACCTACTGTCAAGAGGAGCCAAAGGGAGAGTTTGGCAGTGAGCTCCACGTTTGGAATGGAGCTAATGAGAGAAATGACCTAGTTTTTCCTTAAAACACATTTTTTTGCATTTTTTTATGTTTTAGTGACTTGATGACTCACCAAGGCTGATTGGAGTTGTATAATTGAGCTAAATTCGGTGGAGATAAGAAGAGGGGGCAGGTGTGTATGATTGGAGAAGGTAGGGCTTGATTGATTCAAATTTGAATAAAAAACGAGATAATAATGTGACTTTTAGCAAAAGTGAAAGGTGACTCATCTTGCCTTGTCTTGTACTGCTTGGGAGCCACGAAATACAATGGAAAGGAGGAGCAATTTGAGGCTCCAAAACCGGCTGGCATCACATGTGGTGAGGTAAGTGGAACCCACTTTTTTGTTTTATAAGGTAAAGTTTGTTTTTTTGTTATTTTATGCAAAAGTAAAGTAGCTTATTTAATTGTCACATGTCTCTTGTCTCTTGGTCTGTTAAGAGACTAAATTATCTGATTTTATGTAGTCCATTTCGTGGTTAATGGTCAACATTGACCAACTTAGTCAATGTTGACCCAAACGGGCCCCACTTTAGGGTTTTATTAATATTTTAATATTAAATTTTTAAAAATTCGTAAATTTCTGGTATTAAATTCCTAACATCATATAATATGATATTTTATTATATTTAAAGGTATTTATAACCTTTTAGCCCATTTAAAACCAATTTAAAAGACAATTTCACAAAAACGTGCTTTAAGGAGTTTTAGCGCACATTTTGTGTTGCCTGGTGTTTCTGAGCTCTGTTTTCTTTGACAACGGTCTTGTTGTGTTCCTTACATGATATTTGATCATGTAATTCAATTTTATATCATTTAGAGGTCATTAGACCTTTAGGGTTTTCCTAGAGCACCTTTTTGCCCTTTTTGACTTTGAAGCATGTAAATGCTTTTTCTTTGTGTTGGAGTGTTGTCCAACAGTTATAATATGTTTAATATTATGTTAATATACTTAGGACAAATTTTTAGGTCCTAAGAAGTTCATTTGGGTATTTATTTACCCTTAACAGTCAAAGGGTGCAACATCTTGTTTTATGTTGACCACTGTTGTTCTCAGTTGACTTTTAAGGCGTGTTTAGGCCTTAATTAATGTGATTAGATATTTAATCCATGTTTTATTAATTTGGGGTATTTCAATAGACTTGGTTATGAATCAAGGAGGACCTCCACTAGTCTTTGGAGATTAAAACAAGCTAGTTCAAGGAGTAAAAATAAGACTCCATGAGAAGACTATTTTCAGTAATGCACAAAAGTGAAGGAAACTTAGTTTTTCTTTCACTTTTCTTACCTTGAATGAGAGAAGAAGCAAAAGAGCTCTTCAAACAGAACTTTCCCCCTTCAATGGAGTTTCTCCATGGCATCAAACATGAGTTTTTGAAATTTTGAAAAGATAGGATGAAAGGCCTTGACTCAACTAAGACAAATACGTGCTTAGTTTTTGATTTGGAGCAATATTGAACATTTGGTAAGCAAATGAAGTTGGAGAAGAGGGGTGTTGTAGAAAGAACGAGATTGGTTGGGAGAATGGAGGAAGATGACGGTGGGAACAAGAGGGAATGAAGAAAGGAAGTGAGAGGTAAGCTTTTGTTAAGATATTTGACTTATAAAGGTAAATAGTAACTTTACTTTATTTCTTTTTCTTTTCTTTAGTTGGTTGGCTAGGTTGGTGACTCACCACCACTAAAACCGTACCCCCTTCATTCTATAAGATATTTATGGTCTTTGTTGACCATTTAACTAATCAAAGTTGACTTAAGTCAAAACTAGCACTATTTGAGCACTATTCACAAATTAAGGCACATAATTGTGTAATTTTTGGTTTCCCATTTATTTAGACTTCCTAATGTGATACTAAGTAGTACACATGTTGATTGAAGAGTAATTATGGACATTTAGCCACTCAAAACTCATTTCCAAGACATTTTTTCAAAAATGTCCTTTAAGGCTTCTTAAGGCAAATTTTGTGTTTTACCTCGTTTTCAAGCTTGGTTTTCTTCATGTTCATTATCATATTAATAAGGTCTAGGAATGACCTTTAGGTCTTATACAAGGTTACACCAAGTCTAGGACAAGTATTTGCCTAAATTGACTTTATGGTGTCTTCTTGTGTTCTCCTTGGTTTAATTGTGTACCAAGGTTTCCAAAGGACTTAATTAGTCTTAGCAAGTCATAATTGCATGTTATCAAGTCTTGGTAGGCTCTTTGGGTCCTAGCCAAGTTCATTCCAAGCTTAGAGCATGTTTTTGCTCAAACTGTCTTAATGGTACTTATTGTCTTTACTATGGTTTAAATTGTTCACTAATGTTTCTAAGGCATTTTTTTAGCCTTAATATACTATAGTTTAGCATTTAAACAACATATCAAGGTTTGGGGTATTTCACCCGATGAACATGATTACATATCTTGCATTAGATGTGCGTTCGCGATATTTCGCCTTAATGGTGTGGTTTATATTGTAATGATACGAGGTGATTTTCCTCCTTTGCCATTGGTTTCATTGCTGATGTAAGTTTACTGATGTTTTAAAGGAATTTTATGACCTCTTGCATTGGCAAGTCCATGTTGGTCTATTGGTTAATAAGTTCTTTATTGGAGTGATTCCGGGTATTGACTCCAAATTACCGTTATCGGTTTATTTGTGTGTGGTTTAGCGCTGGTTGATTGTTTCAAGCTGTTGTATTTATGTAGGTTATTTATGTCGTCTATAGCACTTATTTATTGTGCTTCTAACTTTACTCTTTTCCTATGCTACATCATTTAGTGTAATTCTGGACTTCATGGCGAAGATTTGTGTTCTCCTGTTTTATGGAAGTCCTCATTGTAGTTGGGTTTTTAACCAGTTTTCATCATTTGACATATCGTTTGGATGTTGTTGCTCTAGTGGCATATATTGGAAGGTAGTCGGAGGTGGTACTTTCGCTGTCCTAGACTCGTGTCCTTATAGTGGTATATTAGATACCTTCACTTACGGTTGTGTCTCGTATTATTGATTAGGTTGTTGCCATCGTTTAACTCACATTATTATTATTACTGACAGTCGTCCTGTTAGTAGATGACCTATCTTAAGTACGTACCCATTTTTGTCACCTATTGTATGGTGCGATACCAACAGCAGTAGCCATTCCCTTTACGTGGGAACTCTGTCTAATGATCAGTGTGATCAAATGGAATAACAACATAACTACTACAAAAGTATAGATAATGATATAACCCCACCTAATAAGGTGTAGTAATGTTTTAATATAACCGTTCTATTCAATTAAACTTGTTGTGTAGAACTCTACAGTAAGAGCTTTATGTTAAATGTAGGTACAAATATGTATATATCAAATACAGAAATCTCTAATACCTCTACATCAATTATGGAGACACTTATAGGTGAAGAGAATTAATTTTCCCACCTTTATTTGTGTAAAAAGTTTGAACTTAGTGTGTGGGCACATGCCCGTTGTGTAGTGGTATATATGTTTCTATCTTGACATTTGTTCGTTCTTTGTTGATTATGGTACTCCTTTGTAAAGGTAATACTTTCGATGTTAATTGTGTAAGTATTCAACACAGATTTACGATTACAGGTGTGATCGGTTAGGTAATAACTGTGTTGCAGTATAACATGTTCAACATTGGTTCTATTGAGGACTAACATGTTCTTTCCTTTCCCCCGGTATTTATTGTGTATTGGGGTGTGCCATTTTGGGCATAGAATTGGCCTTGATCGTTACACGATCATTCGGTTTTTATACAACTCCCTATATATTGGGGAGTGAGTTGTTATTCACGAGTGTTCATATTTGGTAGCTTATTCGTTAAGTTGACATATCCCAGCTGTTTAACAGCTGGTGTACTTCGGTTCCTTGCTTTCCTACCGTTACTAATGATGGTGGACCATCCAGGAAGTGTTACGAAGTTTCATATAAGATTGTGTCGGTCCTAAGAACTCAACACTTATCACTGGTAGTGATTGGCATTTAATGCCGGTATATGTTTATGGTGTTTGGCTTGTAAGCCGATGTTAATGATTTATTAATATTTAACGAATGTAATTTGTTACGGGCTGGTGTGTGCCCTCTAGTTGTAATGGTCGGACTCATCAGTCCTCCTGAGGTTTGTAGGCCTTAAGTTTTAAGGGTTTTGTGATAGGTTGTAGTCACGGATTTTGTACGGAAGTTGCACGAATAATTGACGGTTACCGGTAGCCATGGTGTCATACCTTGTGGTCTACACGGTTTGTAGGATTCGACAGTAGTTGCAGCACTTGCAGTGGCAAGTGCGCGAGGTAGACGGAATTGTTAATATATTGATCGCTATAGCGCTTGCTGTAGCAAGTGCGCCATACAGGATGAGTTATTGGTTTAGAATTGTTGGTCTGTTTGACGGTTAGTTCATTTCAGAATGGCTTAGGTGTTTCTAGCTTGGAAAGGGTAGTATTATAGTTGTTTAAGGTCCGTTAAATTATGTAGGCTTTCTAGGTTATTTCTATAACTGGGTTACCTAGGTTAGGCTCTATTGAGTTTGTTTTACATAAGTTGTTGACGCATGTGTTCATACAGTCAATCTATCAAGTTAAGGAATTGTGGTGATTTAGATCGCGCTGAGTACTAGTACCAGCGCCTAAGGTTCCCGTAAAGTTCGGGGTATTCTGCCCCTAGATGACTCCTTCCCCCTTCTGGTTGTACCAGCAGGGGTCTGCCCCTCCTAGCTACCTCGTGGTGCTTCGGGTCTAGCAGATGGAGCACTCTAGATGTCCTTGGTACGACATTCCTCTTCTTGAGCATTGTGTTATAGTAATTTTAGGAGTTTAGCTCCTAAGTTCATATGGCTATTGTAATTGTAGGTCTGATTTTACTGAACCTTATAGGTTGTATCCGGTTGAAGCTATCCTCATTCTATGAGGGACTTCTATGCATTTCTTGGTTCCGCATGTTATGCATTTTGATAGTCTAAAAATCATTCTGCTATCTTTTGACCTTCAGGTGTACTTGTCTGTGCTTTCCTTTGGTTAATTGGACAGGGTTTCGGTGTCTTATTACAACCGACCCGTTTGTCCTATGGATTTTCTATCCTTCTTTGAAGCAAGGTTTAATGTATAGTTTTCACTGCGTATAAGTAATGCTTCTAGATAGTGCATAACTATCGGGACTCCGGGTCGTTGGTAGTTCATTGTACTACAAACTCTTTTCTCTATCTTACTTTTACAATAATTATAGCAATCACTTCGGCCTTCCTGATCAGGAGGGATCTTCTGTCTCCTTGGCGTCTTTCACTTCATTTCCTCTACAGGCGGTATTCGAGGTGTGGGCAGCGGCGGGTGGGGTACCACTACTGTTTCCCGGGATGTTCTCGTAACAAGCTAGAGTGTCTGTTGCCGTCTCAACGCTATTTGGGATTGTAGGACCTCCATTTACCCCTGACATGCCTCGCTTTTTGTGGACTCTACCTTTACTCGACAACTGTTATACAATATGTCGTATCGTTACTCGGTAATTTACCGTATTGCAAACAATAATACTGGATTGCCATTAAGGCTAACAGTTGAATGCATTAAGCATCGCTAAGACATAGATTCGCTAAGACAAAAGGTCTCGTACCTCACAGACGTTTCCCGTATTCCCATAATCCTAAGCTCACTGCCTTAATCCTAATATCTCGTCATCAGAGCGGTACTCCGCTCTGATACCACTTTTGTAACACCCAACAATTTAAACTCGTAATAATCTCTCTCGTAGCATAATTAAAGACGCTTCAGAGCGGAAATTAAACTACTCTAATCCTCACTTGGGTGTCACATGCCATTACTCGCCCATGCGAGTAAAGAAGCATTACCGAATTATAATAAATAACAACAACAACAAACCGCAGTGATGAACGAGATATTTGCTACCAACTACAATTTACAAAACCGTCCTAAAAACCGAACAAGTGAGCTACTAACCAAATACAACTGAATTTCCATAACATAATACATAACAAGTCTAAAAGTATGGTATTCAAAATATGCTAACTACCCAGCGTCCCGCACTCCAACTTCACGACCCGATCCAGAACCTGAAATGGGTTGGATTCAAAAGGGGCTCAGCAAACTATATGCTGGTATGCTAAAGTGTAATCCTAGACCCTTTAGGTCACTTAGGTCAATTAGCCGTCTGAACATGAAGTTGATTACATGCTGGTTCATTTTACAGTTTATGTAAGTGATAGTAGATAACATGCATAAGCATACATTAGTCCATCAATTGACAATCCATACATCACATACAACCCACAACATACCAGATACCATGTTCTATAAACAGTTGTACAATGTACAGTATACATTCATACAAACGCGTAGTTACTTCCCTCGAGATGTTAGTAGTTTTTCCTTCAAAATATATTAACCACCATTTAAGTCTTACTCTCAATATCCATGGGTGTCGTGTTGGGACAACCCGTAAATAACCTCACTGGACAGTAGTCCTACCGCGCACACAAAGTGCTCATTGCCAAGGATCATTCGATCCCGGAGCTTCCATTTGTCTAATAGGCGTCCATGAATGGCCGAAGCCATGTGCCAAAGTCGGCACTCTGGTCCAACAGTATATCTAGGCCCGTCGAAATATAGAGGGAGTTGGTCCGATACGGACGTTATACTCCAGTGATCACCAATGCGCAACCAACTAGTCGAGACTACTTGGATTCCTATACCATGTACCATAATCAACACTCTCCAGTATGTGATTAATCCTTCATCAACTACCCTAAGTAAATTCTTAGGTCTTGGAGAAGTCTTTACCATTTATTACTTTTGAAGTCTTTTGTACTTCCCTAGAAATAATCTAGGATATAACCATGTTGGGATATCAAGCTCTAGAGATTGGGGATCCCGAGTCTCGTTCCTAAGTGTTTTATTTAGGTCAGTTAGGGATAAGGTTCCCGAATATTAGTATTCCAACAACATAAACAGTCATAATAATATTGTCCGAAGACGTCGCGCACAATAATAATTGCTTACCAACCAAATGAATAATCCACACAATCATGCATAGCACACATATCGCTCTGGTCACATAGTCAAGCAATACCCGAACCGAGGCTCCCCTCAGAGGTTCAGACCACACAATGAACATGCCGTGCATCGTAGTAATCGCTAGCGTGAAGGTTCATGCTCGTCCGGTACTCCTCATTCCTCGTTCTCTAGCATACGTCCTCTAATGCACTCAAATCTGGAATACGAGACTACATATTAGCTCTCTGTAATACGAACTAATACACTATCCCGACTAGTCGCTAATCCCTTAGTAATTACCCCGTGATTATTCAATGTTTATCATTCGGGTTTTGAACAGTTTGGGATTAGTTATATCATTCTCCAACTATATTATAGTTAACATGTAGTATTTATTTACTACTTAGGGTTTAACCCAAATAACCTACCTCATTTATTCATAGGCTTGTTATTTATATATTTAATACACACCTCTATATAGTTTATTACTATATGTTAATTATATCCTTGACTTACAAACCTTTATTTCTCCTTTTAAATCATGAGTTGGTCAACCCGACCTCTTTGGTCAATTGAGTTGACTTAATCAATCACGTTGACTTGGTTAGTTTATCCAAGTACATAAGTCTATATAATTCATATTATAAACTTTGTATTATATAATTCGCTCACCATTTAATATGTTATACTTTAACATAAGAACTTTATATCTAATGTGTTATAGTTTATCTTCCCACCTTATAACGTCTCTTGTTTAATATGATATGGTTTCTAACCATATCATATAATCTATTTCACTTCATATGTTTATATATACACGGATATATAAGTGTTATAAACTCATTTATTAAATGATATATCTTATCATTTTTATGTAAAGTAATTAACCTCAATTAGTCGTGTTATCTCACATAAACCCATATTAGGACTATAACCCCAAGGTTATGCAACATTATACAGTACACTACTAAACTTCTAAAGTCTATTTAATACTCCACATTATTTTATAACCTTATTATTCCATCACTTGTACTAGTTTTATTAATGATATTAATAATTTATAATTATTATAACATTTATAACATTTCAAGCCATAGTCTAAAATCCAGTCCTAATCCTTATATTGTATTTACCATACATAAGTTCTATTAATTACTAATGTCCTTATAGGCGTTACATTATTTAGCCCAGTAACTTCCAACCTTATAACTCAAATTCAATTATACCATATCTCATAGGTTAGTCCCCCTCTTATCTAGTATAGTCTAATCCTCTAGTTACATATACGTACTTATACACACACACACACCACACACACATATATATATATATATATATATATATAATGTCATTGGTCACTATGTTAACCCATATATATATCCATCTAAGTTCCCATGTAATTAATATCAACCTTATTACTTAACAATTAATACAAGTTTATAGGACAGTTTTCCCTAATCATTTAATCCCATTTACAACATATATTTATATATTTCACGCAACAGCCCACTTCTTTTCATAAATTACAACTTTACCACATAACATTTGTTTTTATGTTATAATATGCCATGTACTATATCCTATGACATCTATATTCTTATCCTAAATATCTTATAACCTCAAATCATACCTTATATAAACTCTAAGGTTTATTAAACTCCCCACCTAACTTACAATTCTATTTCCCAAAGTATTCACATTATTTTGTGTGAAGTATACAATCTCAGGTTCACATTTAGTGTATCACTTATATCATTCTCAACCATATAGTAAAATTCACCTCCCACCTTATTTTCCAGACCCCAATTTAGATTCTATTTTCGATTTAACCGATTTAACTCTAATTGCTCCAACTAACCCCACATTGCTAACTTAATCCAATTTCAATCTTACAATTTTAATCAGATTTCCATCTTAAATCATCCTTATAGTTTGTTACCATTTAATAACTCGTTAAGTAGTACTCTTTATTTTTTCGAGTCACCATTCATTGACTTAATAATCAATATTTTTTTAAAAAAAATACTTTACCCATACATTAATTCTTACATATTTTCAACTCGGCCCCAATTTTACAAAGTTATATTTTTATCTGAATCTCTTTAGAATCATCACCTTCGCCCCAATTTATCCAGAACCTTTACTAAACAATTTCAGAACCCTATTTCCCCAATTAAGCCCCAAATTAAGTTTGAAACTTTAATTTGTCAATTTCACTCTTACATTTCCATAACCTTATTTTATTAACAGTAAACCCAGATTTCAGTTTGACCCATTATACATTTCGATGTCCGGATCAACTAGCACCTACATTTAAACAGATTTTAGCGATGTGCAAAACACCCAAGTTCACCAGATCTTGTACATTGATAAAACACTAATACCAACCTAATTTCTTTGGCTAACAGAACCAATAAACCAATTGACTACTACAATAGCTTTCGAAACCATAACAATCTTCATAATCATCTATTTCGGCACTATCAAAATCTACCACAAGAACCCAATTTCCAGTCAATTGAATCCCCAATTACAACCTGAATTTCAGATTCAACAGAATGCACAAAAATAAAAAGAACAATAGTTCAAAATTTGCACCAAGGTTTCTAATCAGTAGAACCCTAATTCGAACAACCTAACAACAACCCAACACTCACTCTTATGGTTACGTTTACGGACATATTCAAACCACACCATGTCTTGACCTTGACTCAACAGATAAAGGTTAAAATCTTAACCTTTTAAGGGCTCCAGAAGTGGTTTCGACCCATAGGTTTTGGTCCCCATTTGTTATGGCTTTCTCCTGCCAGTTTACCTGATCGGGTCGAGGAAGCATATCTCCGGCTGGTTCTAGTTCGAATGAAGAGAAGGATGGAGAGTAGAGTTAGGGTTCGTTCAAATTTAAGGAACCAAACGAAACTACCAGAGGAGAACCTTAACAGGAAAAAAATAATGTTTACCTTGTTTGTTCTATACAAACTGGAACCGGTGTTCCTTGCTTGGCGGGGTCGGAACGGGAATGGGGTGGTGTAGTGCTGTGTTCCTTATTTGCCTGATTAAGGTCGTATTTTCCTCAGGGGAAAGAAGATGAAGATACGGGAGATTGAGGCGGCGGAAATGAAGAGAGTGAGGAGGGGTAGATTACTTGTTCACCAGTTTGGGGTTTGCTTCAGAGGGTGTAGAGAATGAATTGAGGAGATCGAGAGAGGAGAAGCGAAGAGCTTTATTCCTTGTTCAACCCATGGAAACCGGAAAGGATGCAGGTGCAGAGGTGTTCTTCGTTCGCACATTAGGGCTAGGAAATTTGGAGAATGTTGAGAAAGGTTACAGAGGGACATAAGAGAGAAATGAGGACGGGAGTAGTATGTTCTTGTTAGGGTTGCAGAACTGTGATTGAAGAGAGGAAGGAAGGACGGCGCAAGAGAAGGGAATTCGTATGCCTTGTTCTGGATTAGAGTTGAGGATCATTGCGAGGCAGAGATGAGGGAATAAGAGTGCTGGCCCGTTTTTTTTTTTTGTTTTGGTTTGAGGCTGGGACATTACTGAAAGTGAAGGAAGTCGACTGGGCTGGCCCAGTCATTCTGGGTGGGTCAGCCCATTTACTTATTATTATTATTATTTTTTTTGTAAAACGTTACACATATAATGTCGGTTTTAGCTCATTTATACCCGTTTTTCATGCCATTTGCGACGCGATGTCCCGTTTAACGAGATGAACTATTTGTGACTCCAAATTTATACTTTCAAACAATAATAATTGTTGTTATTTATAAATTTGGTCAATTAGTATTTCATTCGTAATTGGTTTGTGTTTCGCCATTTTAGGCGAAAACGCGACGTCTTTCATTCCAACTACTTACCCAATTTCTGAATGCCTCTAAAATTGCCCAAATAATTTTATAAGATGTCTAAGACCTCATTTTCACTTCTAACATATTTGTGACACGTTTTTGATGCAAAGACGATTAATTATATTTTCGTTTACACATTTTTTTTCTAAACCCCCTCAAGGTCGTTTAGTGTTCGTTAATGTTTAATAACGAATTTTTCGGGCTTGTTTAAATATTATGTTATTCCCCTTGCTCATTTTAGGATATTCAATTCCTTAACCTCTCATTAATTATTTTTATATAATTAATTTATGATTAATTAAAGTAATTAGTATTTGGGATATTTCAACTCGTGTCTAACTTCTTGCTTGTGGACTTTTGGAAGGCCGCCACGAAGAGCTCCAATTACTCCTCAAGGCGACGTTGCTGAGGCTGTCTAGCAGTTCATGAATCAGCTGCTACAGACGGTTGCAGCTGGAGGAGCCCCTAAAGGAGGAGCAGCTGGTGGTGGTGCAGCCGGAGCTGGGGCTGCCGATGATGGGGGGAGGAATGTGAAAGTGCTTCAGGAGTTCATGAAGTTGAAGCCTCCAGCATTTAACGGGATTGGAGACCCACAGGAGGCCAGTCATTGGCTATCTGAGGTGGAGGATTTGTTCCATGTTATGGGTTCTGAGGAGGAGCAGAAGGTGGACTTCTCCACCTTCTATTCAAGACCGAAGCCAAGAAGTGGTGGAGGTCAGTGATGAGGAAGTTTCCTCAGCCCTAGACTTGGGACCAGTTCACGGGCGAGTTTAATAAACAGATCTATCAGGATGTTTATAAGGACCAGTGCATCTTGGAGTACAATCGACTTCACCAAGGTCGGGATATGAGCGTAGAGGATTACGTCTAGAAGTTAATAAGCCTATCGAAGTTTGCACCTGAGCCTGACGAGCATAGGAAGGCCATGAAGTTTGAGAGTGGCCTCAGGCCTGATATTCGTTCTGCCGTGATGCCCTTCGTCACAATACCTTCAGGCATGTAGCTTACGTTGCCCTATTAGTAGAGGCCGACCTGAAGGGCCGCCAGTCTGGGGGAAAGGACAAGAAGAGGAAACAGAGGTCCGAGGATGGCGACAGGAGAGATCAACAGGCTTCTCAGAAGAAGCAGACTACTGGAGATCATTCTAGAGATCGCCAGGGTTCGAGAGACTGGGGTGGATTATCGTCCTCGTCGTCCGCTCCGAAGTGCCAGGTCTGTGCCAAGTTTCATCGAGGGCGGGACTGCTACAAGAAGTCAGGAGCCTGCTTCAAATGTGGCTCCCTGGACTATAGGATCACCGACTGCCCTCAGGCCGAGAGAAGTAGAGGTAGCTTGGGAGGTAGGACTGGAGGGTCCGCCTCAGAGACCAGAGACTGAGACCGGACTGAGTAGAAGAAGCCCCAAGGCCAGACCATAGTCTATGTGATGGCTGGAGAGAGGGACCGATCCACTGACTGAGTTGTCACAGGTATTCTCCAGTTGTCCTTTCATTCTTTTATCTGTTTGTTTGACTCCGGAGCCACCCACTCCTTTATTTCTGCTGAGTTGGTGGGTGAGCTCGGTTTTCCTGTTGTGCCTCTGGGAATGGAGCTGTGTGTGCATAGTCCTTAAGTTAAGAATTCTTCCATGCTTCTGAACTATGTGTGTAAATATAGTCCTGTGTTAGTAAGAGATAGGACTCTGTGTGCTAATCTCATCCCAATAAAGATGACTAGCTTTGATGTGATTTTGGGTATGGATTGGCTTGCTGCCCATCATGCCCATATTGGTTGCGCTGCTTCGAGAGTCACGCTTGAGGAGCCGACTCAGCCCTGCCTGACTGTAGCAGGAAATGGAATCCCGTGCTTGCCGTCAGTCATCTCAGCTATGCAGGCGTTTCGCCATTTAAGGAAAGGATGCCGAGGATTTCTGTGCTACATCCCTGAGGTCCGCAGGGATGCGAAATTGGAGGACATTCCAGTGGTCAGAGACTTTCCGGATGTGTTCCAGCTTCCAGGATGATGTGCCTGGGCTTCCCCCTGTCAGAGAGGTGGAATTCTCGATCGAGCTCGCACCTGAGACTCAACCTATCTCTAAGGCCCCATACCGGATGGGTGCTGCTGAGCTCAAGGAGTTGAACATCCAGTTATAAGAGCTGTTGGATAAGGGCTTCATTCGCCCTAGCGTTTTGCCTTGGGGAGCGGCAGTCTTATTTGTCAAGTAGAAGGACGGTAGCATGCGCTTGTGAATTGACTACAGGGAGCTCAACAAGGTTACCATTAAGAACCGGTATCCTCTCCCATGCATAGATGACTTGTTCGACCAGTTAGCTGGAGCTAAAGTGTTTTCTAAGATTGATCTGAGGTCAGGTTACCACCGGTTGAGGATTAAGGCAGACGACGTGCCTAAGCCCACTTTCAAGACTCGTTATGGACACTACGAGTTCCTAGTGATGCCATTCGGTCTGACGAATGCGCCTTCTGTGTTCATGGACATGATGAACTTGGGTGTTCACTGCTGGAAAAAAAAGAATAAACAACGCTTAAATTTGGCATATAGAACGTTTATAAAGCGTAGTTTATTCAAGCGACGCAAACGATTAAACATTTTAAATGACGGTTTCAAAGCGTTCTTTATACTATCTTTAAAGAACACTTATTTGCAAATCGTGCTTTATAATGCGAGAACGATGGGAACATAAAAAACGCTTTAGCCTAACAAGCATTCTTTATGCTCAAACAAAAACAACGCTTATCACATATAAGCGTTTCTTATGATGGTTGGCGGGAGAGTTTAAAGAACGCTTATATGGATAAGCGTTCTTTATATCTTCCTTTTTTTATTTTTTTTCAGAAATCTCCGTTCCAACAAACGCTACAGATATCATCACATCAGATCAATGCATTGTTGCATTTTCAACATAGCAGAAGCCATCACAACAAACTGTAACAGAGAATCTAAATCTACGAATTAAATTTACAGCAAAACACATCAGATCCCAGGCCAATTGCAACAAATCACCATATTAGTACCAAATTAACAGAGATTTGCCAGTATTAGTACCAAACATGAAGACAAATTTTAATTACAATTATAATCCAAACACAGATGGAAGCTACTAAGTACTTATGTTGTACTGCAATCTGTAGAAATTTGATAATGCAAGAAACTGCATTTTTCAACACATTGCAAGTGTACTTGACATAATGCAACAAACTGCATTTACAGTGCAATTGGTTAGTTCAGACAACTTCAAAAAAGAAAAGAAATAGCTGCAGCGGCAACTCATGACTTTTGTTGATCTTTATCATAAGTTATTGATTTCGTCCAGTAAGCGCACATGTGATCCTTGACAAACTCTAGATCAGCAAGTGAATAAGTAGCTCCTTGTTTTGCGAAGAAGTCAACAAGCTGCACACAAGAATTATAAAAGCAATTAAGTACACCATTTAAACTTATCCAACTATGCAAACAGTTAAATTACCATTCAAACACAAGACTTATAATACGTACTTCATTGGCATTTATGATTTTCTCGATTTTGGACACGATTTCGTACATGTATCGCGTCACAAAATATCCACAACTGCTGCTATACGGTTGCCTGGGACACTATTTCCAATAAAATTATATTGTTGTATATATACACACTAATATACAAAATATATTTACGTATGCATGAGTAAATAGAATGTTTTTTTTTACCTTTTTCATATACTGTATATCCAAAGGAAAATTCATTGGCCGGACACAGATCATACCATCTCTAAAACCACTGAAATTAATTAAAACAAGCATTTAAGTGACAAGTAATAAAAAAAAGTTTAAAATTTTATTTGTGAAATGAAAATATGCACAATTTACTTACTTTGTCAGCAGAATAGAAATGGCGATGTTCCTAATTCCTTCAATAGGGTCAATCACCATACAGGATGATGTGTAAGTACACACCACTAACAACAACCAATGATTGCTACAAGTTCAAACAACAACAAATCAACTTCAGCTTCGAAATATATATGATTTAATATAAAACAATAAAGACAAAAGCATAAGGTGGTCACGCACGCTTACATCTGATGATATGGTATGAGCACAAATCGGCTTTTTCTGTTAACCGCCGCAATTAAGGCATTGCGCATATGGCTCTGACACACAACACCGTCTCTCATAGCTTCATCAAAAGACATGATTTGTGGACATAGGAAGGTGATCATATTTTCCATTTTCTTTGACAACAGCCTCGATAGTAAGGTCCTTTGATGACAAAGGCATTAAATTAAAATTATACATAAAACTTACTATTAACTTTGAGAGAGAAAAATGTGATACTTACAAGCAGTACGATTGAATCACCGAGATGTTCAACATATCACCAAGCAGCAGCTCCTTGACATCTCTAATACTGATCAGCAACTCCTGGCTTTGTTCGCTGTGGAACAAAGACAGCGGAACCCTAAGGATGAACTAAATGAAATCATCACCCTTCCCGAGTATCTTGTTATATAAGACCTACTGACGCTTTCCCAGTGTATTCACCAAATTTTGGGGAAGAATGAAATCGTGTCAAAGTGGACTGATGTAGTGATCATCCTGCGGACCCTATGGTCCCTTTCCTTTCGACGCACGGACTCGCTTACCTTTGTCAGCAATAGGAACAGGTGTCTAAGAAATGACAAGTTAGTATACGTTAGAAAACTATTCCCAAAACTGCATTTATATATGGGATGGTAATTAGTAAACAAATTTAAGTTCTTTTCCTTACCGTACTATCAGATAAATCCACCAGATTGCAAGGCCACAGTACTTGTAAGCCATCTGCTTCAATGACAGTGCTCCAACCATTCCACTCTATAGGTAGTGGAATGTGATCACAGCCTTGACAGACACTGTCTACGAACACACGGACGTACCAGGCCGGAACCCGCTTAAAATGACACAGTGACGCCGAATCAGTCTGTAGAATTGTGCCGAATGCAACCCTAAAGGTGCCATGTTCATTGATCTATAGAAGACGACACTTTTTGGTTCCCTAATAAACGAACAAAAAAAATTAGATTCATACATTGCAACATGCATACTTTTGATTAATTGAAAAAATAAATAACGACAAAGCACTAAAATTCACACATACCTGAAGCTTGGCATATGAGAATGGATGAGAAGGTGCAGGTACAGTGTAAGAATGAGAAGCGTGAGACGGTATAGGGGTGGAAGCAGGTGCAGGGTTAGAAGCAGGTGTAGGGATGGAAGCAGGTGCAGGGGTGGAAGCTGGTGTAGGAGCGTACACTGATGAGGTAGAAGATTGATGCCCCTGACTCAGCTCTTGCATCAATCTCGCTTCCATTTGTTGCATCTGCTGCTGCAAATCAGATTGGAACTGCTGTGTCAACTTTCTTTCGATCTCCCTCATTTCTTCCTTCCTCCCCTTCCGCTGGGAGCGAGGAAAAACATCCCTCTGACGCACTGCGGATCCAAATCCTCGAACTCTCCCAGGGTAATCCTTCTTGCCAAGCGCTTTGTTCAATGGATCATCCTGACTATGAGGCTGGCCAAGAAAAGAATCAGCACCCTCTGTAGTCTTGCACATGCAAAAAATCATGTAAATTATGAATTAGATCAAATAAGTAAAACATACATAAATTGTAAGAATAACATATAAACTATTAAATATTACTCAGGACACTCACGATTTTTGCAGCTAAGTCTGCAGTCTCCTTCCGCGGATAATACATTTTGCCGTTCTTCTCTGATTGCTGGTCAAGCATGTATGCTTGTTCTCGATTCACCTCATCCAGACTCTGAACCGGCTCAACTGTGCCGTCCTCACGCATACGGTTCAGATACCCCTTTTCAATCCAGCCTGGTATACGTCCCACGTACCCAGCTCGGCCCATGTAGTGTGGGTTCTGATCTTTCAAGCGATTCTGTCGGGCTTTTTCCTGACCTGCCTGTGGAAAGAACACAATTGATTTTAACTTTATCTTGTTATATTAATAACATAAACTTAAAATTTAATCTATGAAAACAATTACTTACCCTGAACTCAGGGGTGATATGTGCTTCATAGAATTCCTTTCACTCCTCCTCAGTGATCATGCCAGCGTACAACTCATAGGGAGGCACCTTCTTCGGGTTGTTCGTATTGATCCAACCAGCCACCATTCTATTTTTGAACGATCGCATATGCAAAGCATACAGTGACAACACTTTATCAATTGCTTCATCTGGGATCTGGTACTTCTTCTTCAAGCTCGTCCACATGATCTTCTTTATTTCCGGATCTTAGTTCCTCCAGTTTTTGTTGATACAGCAATGGGTCTTAACCAATCGACCCATGGCGCTGGCAAACTTCTGCTTAGACGCGCTAGTGGGTCTAAGATACCTGTAATATATACAGTATATATGTTAGTCATACGTAATATATATAGTACTACATATAAATGTATAAATATCAGTATATATATGAAAAAATAAGACAGAATAACATATAGGTGTAACATATACCTATCACACACATGATCAATCATGCCACTCTCCTTCTTCTCATTTAGACCACGTGACGGTCCTCGTGTCTTTCGTGGAGGGCCCTGAGAGGTCGTAGGAGGGTCCTGAGAGGTCGTAGGAGCATCAGCGACAACGACAATCTGTGTATACTCCGCTAACTGCATCTCTGCATCTATCTCCATCCCAATATCCTCATCACATTGTAGGAGCATTTCATGATCGTTGGCATCCATAATCTGAACAATATCATTACATAAATATATAGTCAGTGTCATAAATAGAGTCATAAACAATCATATATTGTACACGCATGTATTGAGCATTCAATTTTATGCCAGACTTACTTTTTGTTCATTTTTCCACCCACAACCCTTCTCCATGATCTGATCTTGTGCACTTAAAGTTGGTCACATTATCAACTTCCATTGGCATTTGGAGGGGAACATTGTCCATTTCACAGTCATAATCTTCCTCGTACATAACACCATCAACACCAACTATCAGTCGCTTACTTTGCAATACAACTGACCATCTGAGATTACATTGATGATGACAGTAGAACACTTGTCTAGATTTAGAAGCAACTATAAACGGTTCTTCTGTGTATGTCAATGCGTTTAGGTCAACCAACTTCATACCATGTTCCACCTGACGGAAACTGCGCCTGTTGTCTACCCATTTGCATTTAAAGACACAAGTTTCGTAACAGGTGTAGTTAAGGATTTAAATCTCTAGAATCACACCATAATACTCTTTCCTCATTGTCACTCCCTTACTACCTGCATCTTGATATATTTCCTGTGAAGCAGTTAGATGAACACCACTGTTTTGATTTGTTGACTTACGATCTTGACGTTTAGTATAAAAAGAGAACCCATTCACATTGAAACCCACGTATGATACAACATCAAGATTCGGACCGAGCGCTAATAACTTAACCATTTCAGTTACATTGCCTGAATCTTCATGCATAACTTTTTCTTTAAACCATGTAACAAATGTAGCATTCTGCTCCTTCTTTAATCTCGCTTGACTCATTGACGGATGTTGTTCTCTGAGAGCGCTTAAGTGTGACACGAAGTATGGTTCAACATCTTCGGCATGGTCAACACGGTTAGATGTGCTTTACACAATGCAGCAAAATCAGGCCTTACCATTTTTTTCCCGATTGTACCTACACCCTGTAACTTGCCCTCATGTCTTGATCTCGGAAGTCCTATGTGGTCCACGCCTTCTAAGTAGTGCATGCAAAAGTCAATCACTTCCTCAGTTACATATCCTTCAACAATGCTTCTCTCTGGACGTCTGATGTTTTTCATTTTTATTTTAACCACACCCATATATCTTTCTAATGGATACATATATCTGAGATATAATGGGCCACACTCCTTGATCTCCCTTACTAAATGAACAAGCAAATGCACCATAATATCGAAAAATGAAGGTGGAAAATACATCTCCCTGGCACATAGTGACAATTAGTTCGGCCTATAACTTGTCCAGTGTTTACACATCTAGAACTTTGGTAGAAACTCCATTGAAATACATGGACAAATTTGTAATGGTTTTCCTGACATCATGTGGGAGAATCCCACGAATTGCAATGGGAAGCAAATGTTGCATCAAAACATGGTAGTCGTGAGATTTCATCCCTACTAACTTGAGTTCAGATTGATGTCAGAAAGGGCACAGCAAAAACTCTTTTTCTCCTCTTTGGAGAGAGTGTGACATGCGGGAGGCAGGAAGATACGTGTTCCTCTATGTTACGGGTGGAGCTCTTTTCGTATGCCCAACTCTACTAAATCTTTTCTCCCCTTTAAATGATCTTTTGTTTTCCCTTTAATGTTTAGCAACGTTCCACCAAGACTTTCCCCCACATTTTTCTCGATGTGCATGGCATCAATACAATGCCTTACTTGCAAATGTTTCCAATACTCAAGATCAAAAAATATCGACCTTTTCTTCCTAACACTCTTCTCTATAGCTTTAGTTAGAGGACCAAAGTTGTTCACAATATCTTTCACCCGGTTATAAACATCGACACCTGATAAAGGTTACCGATCTGCAGCATGATCAGTCATCCCATCAAATTCATCTGTCATCTTAAATTTCTTGATTCTATACCAAACTCAGGATACATTCTGTCAATGTTTCTCCATTACGGTGAATCAGCATGATGTCTTAATTTACCATCGTCCACCCTATGTGTTGTATGCCACCTAAGGTTTTCAGCATCCTTCGAAACTGCAAATAACCGCCTAAACCTTGGGATTATTGGCAAATACCATAACACCTTCGCTGGGGAACGAACCTTTGGCTTGTTGCCGTCCTGATGATCTTTCTTTACATAACGTGATTCACCACATTTAGGACAAAAATCATGTAGCTTATACTCCTTCCAGAATAAAATACACCCCGATGGACAAGCATGTATTTTCTTGTACTCCATCACCATTGGACACATTAACTTCTTCGCCTCATAAGTAGTTGTAGGTATGACATTGTCTGCTGGTAGTATCTCTTTAATAATTTTCAATAGTTCCGTGAAACTTACATCGCTCCATCCGTGTTTCGCTTTGACATTAAATAGTTTCAGGGTCACACTTAATTTGTTCAGCGTCAGTGCATCACATCCAGCGTATAGTGGTTCTATACATGACTGCATAAAGTTTTCATGTGTACTCGGTTTGTTGGTAAAGTATTGTTCTACATCTTCCAATAGTGTGTCAATGTTCGCATCTTCCGTCTCGTCGTTAATCGTGCAATTGTCATCATCCCCAAAGTTTTTGTGTCATCCCCAACGTTTTCAGTGCCGTCCAATTCTGATTGTTCTATTGAAGCTTCTGCATCATAGTCAAACACATCCACTGCATGCTGACCATGCCATAATGCTATAACTTCGTAATCTTTTGTAAACCCATGACGAGTCAAATGGTCCTTAATTTTCTCAATATCTCTAAACTTGAAGTCGTTTTTGCAGTCGATGCATGGACACAAAATATATCCCTTATCCCTCGGTTGAAGATTGCTGACTAGGATCTTACAGAACTTATCGACCCCTTGTACGTAATCGTTGTCAAGTTTGTCATTGTACATCTTTGAACGCTCCATCTCTTTCTGTAAGATCGATGTATTACTTTACAGCTGATCGATATCGTTCATATGTTGGCAGATATTAGTCCAGTTACTTTTAAAAATTTTACTACCACCCATCCAATCACGTTCAATCTCACATGCGAACAAGTTTATAAAAAACAATTCATTGAAAATTTCGGCAGCATTTCCCTTCGGTTCTTCTAGTGTATATATGAATGTATACACCCGAAGAACAAAAGGGAAAAGCTACCGAATTTTTCAATGAACTGTTTTTTATAAACTTGTTCACTACCTAGAAGGTGAGATCAAACGTGATTGGACAATCCCGACGGGGACTATCCAAGATATACCTTTAGTAAGTATATCTCGGACGGGTGACTATGTTCGAGTATATTTAATAGCTATTCAGAGAAACACTATATGAACAATTAAGAAGTAATTAGAGAAAAATTATAAACTAACCTAGTACTCTGCTTAGTCCTGATGTGAAAAAGCTAGACTTCAATTAACCAGCCCGTATCAGGTGTGACAATGAAAAGTACTACCAATGCCTGCAGGATCCAATATATAATTCAATAGTTTGACAAAAATTTCTGGAAAATCCGACAGAATCCCCCCTAAAAATATAAGGTTTCACCGCAATAGAGCATGTACAAGAGGCGATCATAATGTGTTCGGCTCGGCAGCCCGGTCCGACCCGGCCCGTAAAAAAGCCTGATAGGCCCGAACCCGATTGGGCTTCCGGGCGGGCCTGGACATAAAACCAGGCCCGAATAAAAAACCGGGCCGGCCCGCGGCACATTTTTTGAGCCCATGGGCAAGCCCGGCCCGGCCCGATTTTATATTTTTTATTATTTTTTTAAAAATATAATATATACATATTTACTTTTATTTAATTTTATATAATATATACAAAAATTATTATAATATATAAATTTTAATTAAGTTATATATAATATATTAAAATATATTAATTAATTTTTTTTAATTAATTTATATAAAAAAATTTAAAAACCGGGCCGGGCGGGCCAGGCTTCGGCAAAACCTGGAAAAAACCGGGCCTAGCCCAGCCCGGCCCGAGCATGTAAAAAACCGGGCTTGGTTTTTTAAAATAGGCCCGACGGGCCTAAAATTTACCTTCGTCCCGGCCCGAACCCGGCCCGCCCGCCCGAATGATCAGTGGAACTTCCAGGATGATGTGCCTGGGCTTCCCTCTGTTAGAGAGGTGGAATTCTCGATCGAGCTCGCACCTGAGACTCAGCCTATCTCTAAGGCCCCATACCTGATGGGTGCTGCTGAGCTCAAGGAGTTGAACATCCAGTTACAAGAGCTGTTGGATAAGGGCTTCATTCGCCCTAGCGTTTTGCCTTGGGGAGCGGCAGTCTTATTTGTCAAGTAGAAGGACGTAGCATGCGCTTGTGCATCGACTACAGGGAGCTCAACAAGGTTACCATTAAGAACCGGTATCCTCTCCCGCTCATAGATGACTTGTTCGACCAGTTAGCTGGAGCTAAAGTGTTTTCTAAGATTGATCTGAGGTCCGGTTACCATCGGTTGAGGATTAAGGCAGACGACGTGCCTAAGCCCACTTTCAAGACTTGTTATGGACACTACGAGTTCCTAGTGATGCCATTCGGTCTGACGAATGCGCCTTCTGTGTTCATGGACATGATGAACTTGGGTGTTCACTGCTGGAAAAAAAAGAATAAACAACGCTTAAATTTGGCATATAGAACGTTTATAAAGTGTAGTTTATTCGAGCGACGCAAATGATTAAACATTTTAAATGACGGTTTCAAAGCATTCTTTATACTATCTTTAAAGAACGCTTATTTGCAAATCGTTCTTTATAATGCGAGAATGATGGGAACATAAAAAACGTTTTATCCTAACAAGCGTTCTTTATGCTCAGAGAAAAACAACGCTTATCACATATAAGCGTTTCTTATGATGGTTGGCGGGAGAGTTTAAAGAACGCTTATATGGATAAGCGTTCTTTATATCTTCCTTTTTTTATTTTTTTTTCAGAAATCTCTGTTTCAACAAATGCTACAGATATCATCACATCAGATCAATGCATTGTTTCATTTTCAACATAGCAGAAGCCATCACAACAAACTGTAACAGACAATCTAAATCTATGAATTAAATTTACAGCAAAACACATCAGATCCCAGGCCAATTGCAACAAAACAGCCAATATTAGTACCAAATTAACAGAGATTTGCCAGTATTAGTACCAAACATGAAGACAAATTTTAATTACAATTAAAATCCAAACACAGATGGAAGCTACTAAGTACTTATGTTGTACTGCAATCTGTAGAAATTTGATAATGCAAGAAACTGCATTTTTCAACACATTGCAAGTGTACTTGACATAATGCAACAAACTGCATTTACAGGTGCAATTTGGTTTAGTTTAGACAACTTAAAAAAAGAAAAGAAATAGCTGCAGCGCGCAACTCATGACTTCTGTTGATCTTCATCATAAGTTATTGATTTCTTCCAGTAAGTGCACATGTGATCCTTGACAAACTCTAGATCGACAAGTGAATAAGTAGCTCCTTGTTTTGCGAAGAAGTCAACAAGCTGCACACAAGAATTATAAAAGCAATTAAGTACACCATTTAAACGTATCCAACTATGCAAAAACAGTTAAATTACCAATTCAAACACAAGACTTATAATACGTACTTCATTGGCATTTATGATTTTCTCGATTTTGGACACGATTTCGTACATGTATCGCGTCACAAAATATCCACAACTGCTGCTATCCGGTTGCCTGGGACACTATTTTAATAAAATTATATTATTATATATACACACTAATATACAAAATATATTTACGTATGCATGAGTAAATAGAATGTTTTTTTTTACCTTTTTCATATACTGTATATCCAAAGGAAAATTCATTTGCCAGACACATATCATACCATCTCTAAAACCACTGAAATTAATTAAAACAAGCATTTAAGTGACAAGTAATAAAAAAAAGTTTAAAATTTTATTTGTGAAATGAAAATATGCACAATTTACTTACTTTGTCAGCAGAATAGAAATGACGATGTTCCTAATTCCTTCAATAGGGTCAATCACCATACAGGATGATGTGTAAGTACACACCACTAACAACAACCAATGATTGCTACAAGTTCAAACAACAACAAATCAACTTCAGCTTCGAAATATATATGATTTAATATAAAACCATAAAGACAAAAGCATAAGGTGGTCAAGCCCGCTTACATCTGATGATATGGTATGAGCACAAATCGGCTTTTCCTATTAACCGCCGCAATTATGGCATTGCGCATATGGCTCTGACACACAACACCGTCTCTCATAGCTTCATCGAAAGACATGATTTGTGGACATAGGAAGGTGATCATATTTTCAATTTTCTTTGACAACAGCCTCGATAGTAAGGTCCTTTGATGACAAAGGCATTAAATTAAAATTATACATAAAACTTACTATTAACAGTGAGAGAGAAAAATGTGATACTTACAAGCAGTACGATTGAATCACCGAGATGTTCAATATATCACCAAGCAACAGCTCCTTGACATCTCTAATTCTAATCAGCAACTCCTGGCTTTGTTCGCTGTGGAACAAAGACAGCGGAACCCTAAGGATGAACTAAATGAAATCATCACCCTTCCCGAGTATCTTGTTATATAAGACCTGCTGACGCTTTCCCAGTGTATTCACCAAATTTTGGGGAAGAATGAAATCGTGTCACAGTGGACTGATGTAGTGATCATCCTGCTGACCCTATGGTCCCTTTCCTTTCGACGCACGGACTCGCTTACCTTTGTCAGCAATAGGAACAGGTGTCTAAGAAATGACAAGTTAGTATATGTTAGAAAACTATTCCTAAAACTGCATTTATATATGGAATGGTAATTAGTAAACAAATTTAAGTTCTTTTCCTTACCGTACTATCAGATAAATCCATCAGATTGTAAGGCCACGGTACTTGTGAGCCATGTGCTTCAATGACAGTACTCCAACCATTGCACTCTATCGGTAGTGGAATGTGATCACAGCCTTGACAGACACTGTCTACGAACACACGGACGTACCAGGCCGGAACCCGCTTAAAATGACACAGTGATGCCGAATCAGTCTGTAGAATTGTGCCGAATGCAACCATAAAGGTGCCATGTTCATTGATCTATAGAAGACGACACTTTTTGGTTCCCTAATAATCGAACAAAAAAAATTAGATTCATACATTGCAACATGCATACTTTTGATTAATTGAAAAAGTAAATAACAAAAAAGCACTAAAATTCACACATACCTGAAGCTTGGCATATGGGAATGGATCAGAAGGTGCAGGTACAGTGTAAGAATGAGAAACCTGAGACGGTATAGGGGTGGAAGCAGGTGCAGGGGTAGAAGCAGGTGTAGGGATGGAAGCAGGTGTAGGGGTGGAAGCGTGTGTAGGGGCGTACACTGATGAGCTAGAAGATTGATGCCCCTGACTCAGCTCTTGCATCAATCTAGCTTCCATTTGTTGTATCTACTGCTGCAAATCAGATTGGAACTGCTGTGTCAACTTTCTTTCGATCTCCCTCATTTCTTCCTTCCTCCCCTTCCGCTGGGAGCGAGGAAAAACATCCCTCTGACACACTGCGGATCCAAATCCTCAAACTCTCCCAGGGTAATCCTTCTTGCCAAGCGCTTTATTCAATGGATCATCCTGACTATGAGGCTGGCCTAGAAAAGAATCAGCACCCTCTGTAGTCTTGCACATGCAAAAAATCATGTAAATTATGAATTAGATCAAATAAGTAAAACATACATAAATTGTAAGAAAAACATATAAACTATTAAATATTACTCAGGACACTCACGATTTTTGTAGCTAAGTCTGCAATCTCCTTTCGCGGATATTACATTTTGCCGTTCTTCTCTGATTGCCGGTCAAACATGTATGCTTGTGCCCGATTCACCTCATCCAGACTCTGAATCGGCTCAACTGTGCCGTCCTCACGTATACGGTTCAGATACCCCTTTTCAATCCAGCCTGGTATACGTCCCACGTACCCAGCTCGGCCCATGTAGTGTGGGGTCTGATCTTTCAAGCAATTCTGTCAGGCTTTTTCCTGAACTACCTGTGGAAAGAATACAATTGATTTTAACTTTATCTTGTTATATTAATAACATAAACTTAAAATTTAATCTATGAAATCAATTACTTACCCTGAACTCAGGGGTGATATGTGCTTCATAGAATTCCTTTCACTCCTCCTCAGTGATCATGCCAGCGTACAACTCATAGGGAGGCACCTTCTTCGGGTTGTTCGTATTGATCCAACCAGCCACCAGTCTATTTTTGAACGATCGCATATGCAAAGCAAGCAGTGACAACACTTTATCATATGCTTCATCTGGGATCTTGTACTTCTTCTACAAGCTCGTCCACATGATCTTCTTTATTTCCGGATCTTAGTTCCTCCAGTTTTTGTTGATACAGCAATGGGTCTTAACCAATCGACCCATGGCGCTGGCAAACTTCTGCTTAGACGCGCTAGTGGGTCTAAGATACCTGTAATATATACAGTATATATGTTAGTCATACGTAATATATATAGTACTACATATAAATGTATAAATATCAGTATATATATGAAAAAATAAGACAGAATAACATATAGGTGTAACATATACCAATCACACACAAGATCAATCATGCCACTCTCCTTCTTCTCATTTAGACCACGTGACGGTCCTCGTGTCTTTCGTGGAGGGCCCTGAGAGGTCGTAGGAGGGTCCTGAGAGGTCGTAGGAGCATCAGCGGCAACGACAATCTGTGTATGCTCCGCTAACTGCATCTCTGCATCTATCTCCATCTCCATATCCTCATCACATTGTAGGAGCATTTCATGATCATTGGCATCCATAATCTGCACAATATCATTACATAAATATATAGTCAGTGTCATAAATAGAGTCATAAACAATCATAAATTGTACACGCTTGTGTTGAGCATTCAATTTTATGCCAGACTTACTTTTTGTTCATTTTTCCACCCACAACCCTTCTCCATGATCTGATCTTGTGCACTGAAAGTTGGTCACATTATGAACTTCCATTGGCATTTGGAGGGGAACATTGTCCATTTCACAGTCATAATCTTCCTCGTACATAACACCATCAACACCAACTATCCGTCGCTTACTTTGCAATACAACTGACCATCTGAGATTACATTGAATACGATAGTAGAACACTTGTCTAGATTTAGAAGCAACTATAAACGGTTCTTCTGTGTATGTCAATGCGTTTAGGTCAACCAACTTCATACCATGTTCCACCTGACGGAAACTGCGCCTGTTGTCTACCCATTTGCATTTAAAGACACAAGTTTCGTAACAGGTGTAGTTAAGGATTTAAATCTCTAGAATCACACCATAATACTCTTTCCTCATTGTCACTCCCTTACTACCTGCATCTTGAAATATTTCCTGTGAAGCAGTTAGATGAACACCACTGTTTTGATTTGTTGACTTACGATCTTGGCGTTCAGTATAAAAAGAGAACCCATTCACATCGAAACCCTCGTATGATACAACATCAAGATTCGGACCGAGCGCTAATAACTTAACCATTTAAGTTACATTGCCTTAATCTTCATGCATAACTTTTTCTTTAAACCATGTAACAAATGTAGCATTCTGCTCCTTCTTTAATCTCGCTTGACTCATTGATGGATGTTGTTCTCTGAGAGCGCTTAAGTGTGACACGAAGTATGGTTCAACATCTTCGACATGGCTCAACACGGTTAGATGTGCTTTACACAATGCAGCAAAATCAGGCCTTACCATTTTTTTCCCGATTGTACCTACACCCTGTAACTTGCCCTCATGTCTTGATCTCGGAAGTCCTATGTGGTCCACGCCTTCTAAGTAGTGGGTGCAAAAGTCAATCACTTCCTCAGTTACATATCCTTCAACAATGCTTCTCTCTGGACGTCTGCTGTTTTTCATTTTTATTTTAAGCACACCCATGTATCTTTCGAATGGATACATATATCTGAGATATAATGGGCCACACTCCTTGATCTCCCTTACTAAATGAACAAGCAGATGCACCATAATATCGAAAAATGATGGTGGAAAATACATCTCCAACTGGCACATAGTGACAATTAGTTCAGCCTGTAACTTGTCCAGTGTTTGCACATCTAGAACTTTGGCATAAACTCCATTGAAAAACATGGACAAATTTGTAATGGTTTTCCTGACATCATGTGGGAGAATCCCACGAATTGCAGTGGGAAGCAAATGTTGCATCAAAATATGGTAGTCGTGAGATTTCATCCCTACTAACTTGAGTTCAGATTGATGTCAGAAAGGGCACTGCAAAAACTCTTTTTCTCCTCTTTGGATAGAGTGTGACATGCGGTAGGCAGGAAGATACGTGTTCCTTTTTGTTACGGGTGGAGCTCTTTTCGTATGCCCAACTCTACTAAATCTTTTCTCCCCTTTAAATGATCTTTTGTTTTCCCTTTAATGTTTAGCAACGTTCCACCAAGACTTTCGCCCACATTTTTCTCGACGTGCATGGCATCAATACAATGCCTTACTTGCAAATGTTTCCAATACTCAAGATCAAAAAATATCGACCTTTTCTTCCTAACACTCTTCTCTGTAGCTTTAGTTGAAGGACCAAAGTTGTTCACAATATCATTCACCCAGTTATAAACATTGACACCTGATAAAGGTTACCGAGCTACATCATGATCAGTCATCCCGTCAAATTCATCTGTCATCTTTCGGTACTTATGATGTCTTGGAAGGAATTTTCGATGACCCATGTACACATTTTTTCCACTATATTTCAATCGGATACTGCATGTGTTATCACCGCAAACAGGACACACTAATGCTCCTTTGATTGTATATCCAGATAGGTTTCTGTATGCTGGAAATTCGTTTATCGTACAAAACAGCATAGCACACAGTGTGAAGTTTTCCTTTGCATAAGAATCATATACTGTTGCTCCCTTATTCCATAAGAGTTTCAAGTCATCAATAAGTGGCTGCAGAAACACATCAATATTATTCCCCGGCTATTTTGGACCGGATATCAACATTGATAGAATAATATGCCTAGGCTTCATGCACAACCATGGTGGGAGGTTGTATACAGTCAACAAAACAGGCCAAGTACTGTGTACACAGTACGGGTTCATTCCATCCGTGCATAAGCCAAGTCTTAAATTTCTTGATTCTATACCAAACTCAGGATACGTTCTGTCAATGTTTCTCCATTACGGTGAATCAGCATGATGTCTTAATTTACCATCGTCCACCCTATGTGTTGTATGCCACCTAAGGTTTTCAGCATCCTTCGGAACTGCAAATAACCGCCTAAACCTTGGGATTATTGGCAAATACCATAACACCTTCGCTGGGGAACGAACCTTTGGCTTGTTGCCGTCCTGATGATCTTTCTTTACATAACGTGATTCACCACATTTAGGACAACAATCATGTAGCTTATACTCCTTCCAGAACAAAATACACCCCGATGGACAAGCATGTATTTTCTTGTACTCCATACCCATTGGACACATTAACTTCTTCGCCTCATAAGTAGTTGTAGGTATGACATTGTCTGCTAGTAGTATCTCCTTAATAATTTGCAATAGTTCCGTGAAACTTACATCGCTCCATCCGTGTTTCGATTTGACATTAAATAGTTTCAGGGTCACACTTAATTTGTTCAGCGTCAGTGCATCACATCCAGCGTACAGTGGTTCTTTACATGACTGTATAAAGTTTTCATGTGTACTCGGTTTGTTGGTAAAGTATTGTTCGACATCTTCCAACAGTGTGTCAATGTTCGCATCTTCCGTCTCGTCGTTAATCGTGCAATTGTCATCATCCCCAAAGTTTTCAGTGCCGTCCAATTCTGATTGTTCTACTGAAGCTTCTGCATCATAGTAAAACACATCCACTGCATGCTGACCATGCCATAATGCTATAACTTCGTAATCTTTTGTAAACCCACGACGAGTTAAATGGTCCTTAATTTTCTCAATATCTCTAAACTTGAAGTCGTTTTTGCAGTCGATGCATGGACACAAAATATATCCCTTATCCCTCGGTTGAAGATTGTTGACTAGGATCTTATAGAACTTATCGACCCCTTGTACGTAATCGTTGTCAAGTTTGTCATTGTATATCTTTGAACGCTCCATCTCTTTCTGTAAGATCGATGTATTACTTTACAGCTGATCGATATCGTTCATATGTTGGCAGATATTAGTCCAGTTACTTTTAAAAATTTTACAACCTAAACCTATCCAATCACGTTCAATCTCACATGCGAACAAGTTTATAAAAAATAATTCATTGAAAATTTCGGCAGCATTTCCTTTCCGTTCTTCTAGTGTATATATGAATGTATATGCCCAAAGAACAAAAGGGAAAAGCTACCGAATTTTTCAATGAACTGTTTTTTATAAACTTGTTCACTACCTAGAAGGTGAGATCAAACGTGATTGGACAGTCCCGACGGGGACTATCCAAGATATACCTTTAGTAGGTATATCTCGGACGGGTGACTATGTTCGAGTATATTTAATAGCTATTCAGAGAAACACTATATGAACAATTAAGAAGTAATTAGAGAAAAATTATAAACTAACCTAGTACTCTGCTTAGTCCTGATGTGAAAAAGCTAGACTTCAATCAACCAGCCCGTATCAGGTGTGACAATGAAAAGTACTACCAATGCCTGCAGGGGATAGTTTGTACACAACAATAATTACATTACGAATCCAATATATAATTCAATAGTTTGACAAAAATTTCTGGGAAATCCGACAGAATCCCCCCTAAAAATATAGGGTTTCACCGCAATAGAGCATGTACAAGAGGCGATCATAATGTGTCCGGCCTGGCAGCCCGGTCCGATCCGGTCCGTAAAAAAAGCCTGACAGGCCTGAACCCGATTGGGCTTCCGGGCGGGCCTGGACATAAAACCAGGCCCGAATAAAAAACCGGGCCGGGCCGCGGCACATTTTTTGAGCCCATGGGTAAGCCCGGCCCGGCCAGAGTTTATATTTTTAATTATTTTTTTTTAAATGTAATATATACATATTTACTTTTATTTAATTTTTATATAATATTACAAAAATAATATATATATATATATTTTAATTAAAGTATATATAATATATTAATCTATATTAAAATATATTAATTAAATTTTTTTAAAAATAATTTATATAAAAAAATTAAAAAACCGGGCCGGGCGGGCTGGGCTTCGGCAAAACCTGGAAAAAACCGGGCCTAGCCCGGCCCGGCCCGAGCATGTAAAAAACAGGGCTTGGTTTTTTAAAATAGGCCCGACGGGCCTAAAATTTACCTTCGGCCCGGCTGATAAGTGTGAAACATATAGGCTTTTTAGGGTTTAAATACCTTATAATTTGTAACAATTCAGGCAATGTTTCCCACTTATTATGTGTTTTTCCTAAAATTGATGCTTTGATAAGAACTGATGTGTTATATATGTTAAATGCAGGAAAAACCCAGGAAATAAAGATTATACATCATAAGGATTACAACACAACAAACAGGGAACAAATCAGGAGAAGAGACAAAAACTGGTCTTGTCCGGATCAGTTCGGCCGGACACAAAGCCGGACATCTCTTGTCCGGGTCTCATTGGGTCGGACGCAAGCCGGACATGACTAAAATTTCAGATCCGAGAATTCGCGTTTCAGATCTAAAACTCTGTGTCACGTCCGGATCCGGACACAATCCGGACACGATCCGGACGTCACACAGAATTGAAAAATAAAAATGCACGCACCGATAATTAGCCTTTCGGCTAATTATCAACAGACAGTCGGCATGGAAATAAGGGAGCGGCGCACTGCAACAATTATTCACTACGCTCCACCCTCAATCAATGCCTCAATCAAACTATCCTTTACCAAACTTCCACTAATCTGTGTTTTCAACTCTAATCCTATATAAACCCCCTTCTGCCTTCATTCCAATTCGCACCGACTTCACAGTCCTCTCCTCTCTCTACTCCATCTTCATCATCACCTCTCCACAAATGCATCGTTCATCCACATACATCCATCTCCATTCTAAACCTCTCATAAACCTGCATAACTCACTCACGATTCACTCACAAATTCATCTGCTATCTCACAAACACCTTCGTAAACCTCCGCTCACATCCGTATCCATTTCGCGACATTTTAGCCTTGTCCGACCCTTGTCCGGATCCGGACAAGGTCATTCCACCCACGTCCGGATCGAGTCCGACCCAGATAGATCCGGACATCTCACGTCCGACCCTTGTCCGACCCTGTGGACCCGGACACCTCACAAAATCACCAAAACTTCCACTTTCGCCCCATTTCACCCAATCCACTCCATTATCACCGAGATCAACCTTCAAGCTAGCACGGAGCAAGGACAAAGGACGGAGCGAGCAAGAAGATCTTCGTAACAGATGATTTCTTCTAACTCTCTCTCATTTATGATTATAATTGCTATGTCTAGCTAAAAGGATTTACTCTAGGGGAAGGGATGTTGTAATTAGTTAAACTCTGCATTATTTTGCTGCTTGTTGAGACAATTTGGATTGTTCAGGTTAATGCTTTTAAGTGCTTTTAATAAACGTTGCTAAGTATTAAAAGCCCTCGAATCATGTTATGATCAGATAAGGTGATTAGCATTGACGGTCCTATTAACCTGTTACCTGTGATAATTGCAATCGGATAGATTACTTTAGTCACTAGGAGCTTTAGTCTGGATCGAACCAACCAGACTAGTAATTGCGTGCATTAAAGCCATCTAGATATACTTGCTAGGTCTAGACTAGAACTACATTCCCTGTCTAGATGAGCTATCTGGAATTAAGACTTAATACAGAATAGATAATTGAGAATTACAAGCCGATCCAAGTCTCCACTTAAGCAGTAGAATATGCAGAACCTAGCTAGTGAAACAACTCCCTGAACCTAGAGTACCGTTCACACTCCCAAAACTATCACTTTACTTTATCTGCTATTTACTTTCCTGTTATTTATTTGCAACCCAAAACAAAACAAAAACCCCCTTTTAAGTTAACCAATACCTAAGGCTAGACTTACTCATCGAGTCCCGTGGATTGACACCCCGGTCGCTTCTTTAATTACTATACTATTTCGACCGGGATTTTTGCAACCTGACGATATATTAAACTATTGAATTCTAGGATTATTTCTTAGTATTTAATACACCAAATAAATCGTTTGCAAAATGGCGCCGTTGCCGGGGACTTGACTTTTGTCTAGTCCCTAGCCTTGGTTAATTTGTTACTCTATCACAACACACTGTTTATAATCGTTTGTTTTGTAATATATTTTGATTTTAATTTATTTTTGTGCCATTTTCATTACTTAAAACTCACTCATTTTGTTCCTTTTTCTCGGGCTGATTGTGAGCACTTAGTGGATGCGCAGAACGCGCTCAACTGGTCCCCCAGATACAGACTTCGATCCTGAAATCGAAAGAGTCTACCTCCAAGCTCTGAGAGCAAGAAGGCAGCTTGACTTCAACATGGCGGCAAATCATGACCAAATTGGAGGAGGTGCAGTGACTCAGTACACAATGGGAAGGATAAACAGACCACCAGCCACACCAAGACGAGGGCCAGTGGTTCTACCCAATCTAACTGCAGAACTTATAGCCGATGGCAAAAGGTAAAACCTTCTCACCAATCCAATGCGGTTAGAAATCACCCTGCAGGTACTTTTTCAGGTGCAGACCCATCGGATACATTGGACCATGTACATCGCTTTCTTGTGCACTTGGACTCTCTTGGTTATCTCAAGGATTGGAGGAGTACGCCAGATTGAGCCTGTTCCAGCACAGCTTGTCAGGAGAAGCCTCGAAATGGTTCCACAGACTACCGCCAGGCATCATTACCACCTGGGAGCAGATGATGGACAAATTCTACGAGAAGTACATTCCCATCTCCCGGACACGACAAATGATTGCCGACCTGATGGCATTCAACAGAAGGGTATGAGACAGTCTGTGAGGCGTGGGACCGATTCAAAGCTACTCCGACAGTGCCCTCACCATGGTCAGGACATCACTTCACTAGCTCAGGGATTCTTCCAGGGGTTAAAAGACGAACACAGAGGCGAGATAAGATCCGCCATAGGAGGAAACCTGCTAGCAAAAAGTGGGGAGGAGTTCATGGCAGCTATGGAGTCCTACTGTGAGGAGCTTCGTCAATGGAGCAGCAGTGGAGGACGAGTATTCTCAATAGGTCAGAGTTCTTCCCGAGCTCCAGACCCAATGATGGAACAGCTAGCCGCTGAGCAAGCACAGATGAGGACCACGATGGGAAGCATGGCGAAGATGCTCGAACAGCTCACCATGGGGCCAACCACTAGGCAATCCGCCAAGAAAATCTCTACAAACGAAGCTTGCTGCTCTCAATGTGGGGATGCACACGATTATGAGGACTGCCCACAAGTAGCCGAGATGAGGCAAACCGAGGAGGCCAATGTAATAGGCCAGTTCAACAACAGGCAACCCTGGGTGCAGAATCAGCACCAAAATCTGAGGTATGGAAATCCTAACAATGCATTAAATTCACATCAATTGCAGCCTCAGAGGACGAATCAGGGGGGACCACCCGGTTTTTCAAGGCCTCAATATAATCAATTCCGGCCACAACCCATCTTTGAGCACAAACAATGCAAATCTAAAGGAGATGGTGGATAAGCTGATGGCTTCTCAAGAACAGCAAACGGTAATCAACCAGAAATAGAGAACGCCATGGTGGAGATGCAAGGAACAATGAGTCAGTTGACTCAATTCCTCATGCAGCAGAGACCTTCTGGATCATTGCCTTCCCAACCAGAAACCAATCCAAAGAGCAGTTGAAGGCAGTGACGGTCTCAGACGAAGACTGCGAGGATTCTGAAGCAGCACACGAACGCTACCCTAGAAGTGGGAGGAATTTAAAGATCAAGTGCAGGAAGCTACTGATGAAACCGAGCCCTTTCTAAACACCGCCGTGCACCATCAGGGCATCCCGCCCCTCCTAAGGTAGTTTCTGAGGAGACCCAGGCTCCTATTCCTTTCTTCCTCTCTTTTCTCTCTGTTAAAAATAAAAAGGGGAAAATATCGCAAAGGAACTTCCATTTCCAACCGACTCAAAGAGCGAGAGCTCGATGAGCAATTTGGAAGATTTCTAGATGTTTTTAGAAAGCTGACTATTAATATCCCTCTTATTGATTAAGCATGCCGAATTATGCTAAATTTGTAAAGGATCTGATTTCGAATAAGAGGAAATATAAGAGAAGGACACAATCCAGCTGACCGAAACTTGTTCAGCCGCTCTCCGCAGATGCTGCCTCCAAAGCGTGGTGATCCTGGTCAGCCCATCATCCCCTGTTCAATTGGAGACATGGATTGCGGATACGGTCTCTGCGATCTAGGAGCGAGCAATCAACCTGATGCCATACCCATGTTTTAAAAAGCTTCATGCGGGTGAGCTTGTTCCCATTCATTTCAAACTCCAGTTGGCTGATAGATCATCGATCACACCCAGAGGTATGGTTGAAAATGTAGTTGTTAGTGTGGGTAAGTTTTTCTTCCCCGCTGATTTTGTGATCCTTGACATGGATGAAGATGTTGAGGTACCTCTGATTCTAGGTAGGCCTTTCCTCAGAACTGCAAAGACTGTTATTGATGTTGATAAGGGGAAGATTACCTTGAAATTCCATGATGAAGAATTAAGCTTTGATATAAATAAGATGATGCGGAAAAACACTTCTTCTCAAGCTGTTTTCTCTGCTGATTTAATTGATAATTCTTATGATCTTGATGATGACTACACCTATAGGAGTATTGATTCTTTTGATTCGTTGTTTAAGTTTTCTGATACTTTAGAACAGGTAATAAGTCGATCCATTGAGGATGACAAAGACAGTCTTGAGATGGCCTCGGTCGTCCAGCAGCTGAATCACGGGAAATCATACTTTCGTTCCTCCTTGATAAGTGTGAAATATATATACTTTTAGAGCTTTAATACTTCCTATTTTCATAACAATTCATGTCATATTTCACACTTATCATATGCTTTTACTTAGATTTATGCTTTAATGTGAATTGATACATTTTATGTGTCAAATACAGGTAAATTATATAATATATATACATATTATATATATATGTATATGTATACACTCACGAGAAATTCATATATCACTCACGAGGCAGCCGATTGATAATATTCTCAGGACTATTCACGTGGACAGCATATCAATAATGTTATCAATTCAGATTAATCATCATTGATTAATATTTATGGGCCATCACGGTGGACTGGAGAGGACTTCATTGAGAGGCGCAGTCCACACTCAACTGGGTCGATACGCTTTGAAGTCCAACAAGGAAACACAGACATTGGAAAGGGAATTGGGCTAATTTAAGCCTGTTGCTCGGTTAATATAGAGACTGACATGGACAGAGACAAAAGAGGCATATTACAACAGAATAACATATTAATTAAACCATGCAGACACAGAGCGGATACGCTGGCAACATACAGATCGATCGCACTATTCATTCATCTTCATTATTCACGCCAGAGACCACCTCAACGGGGATAAAAACCATCGACATCTCCATTCACCGTCATCCATCTGCTGGATCATCATCACCCCATTCAGACCACCTCCACTCACGCATTCATCCCATCTCATCCTTCATCACCACTCACCACCGCTTCCATCTCACCACGCCTCCACCATCGCATCCCAGAAGACGATCATCTTCTGCATCACCCACAGCATCACCCTCATCCCGTCTCGCAAACCTCATCAACGTTTTCATTCACTTTCGCCATCTTCACCATCACGCACACCACCTACATCACCGCATCCCGTCACGTCCATCCCTGCATCTTCGACTCACCATCTATCTCGATTCATCACACCCGTATCGTCTTCACCGCTCACCGTCCTCACCTTCATCCTTCGACCCAACAACACCAGTCACCATCATACTCATCTCCGCATCGTCTTCGTGATTGGCGCGAGCAAGGCAGTACCGGGTAGAAGAAGAACGAGATCGAGACTTGCGAAAAAGAAGAAAGAGGAACAGAGGCGAGCGGAGGGAAACGCCGAAGAAGAAATAACAGAGGCGAGAGAAAGAGAATCGGAGAACACAGCCTGTTCGCGAAGAAGAAGAGCAGAAGAACAGGGCTTTGAGAAGAAGAACGGGGTGAAATCGATACGGGGTGAAAACGACAAAGCTGAGGAGTTGAGCGAACCGAGAGGACAGACCGAACCGCTGGGAGCAAACCACTCATGAACCGGACCGGGCCAGAACATATATAAGGGTTATACTAAACTTAACTCCTTATATTTGTTACGTGTAATTTGACATTTGTTTTAATATTTATTTGTGTTTGTGAAATAATGTGTGAGTAGTTTATATTTACTCTGGGTGATGGTTTTTGCAGTTTGTTTTAATTATTTATTGGTTTTAATTAATTGCGGATTGTTACGATTAATGTTATTGTTGCGCTTTTTAATAATGTCATGAGTTATTAAATTGCTTTACTAAATCTATTTTGATCAGACCAAGTGATAAATAGATCGGTTAAATTAATCTGTATCTGTGGAATTATTAATTGGATTAATTAATTTTCCTACAGACGCAAATTATTATTCCTCGTACTTAATCCGTTTACATGTGTTTCTGCTTGAACCTAGACTAGGTCCTGCATTTCTGGTAAATGAGTTCTTCTGAGACTATGATTTAGCCCTTAAGAAAATTATAGGAATATTGCCAATCTCTTTAATTAACCAGTAGATGTAATTAATCAAACGGTATAACCTGAACCCAGAGTCCCTTTTATCCATATTATCTACCACTTTATTTTATCTGTTATTTATTTCCTGACTGTTATTTTAATTATTTCATTCTTGTTATTTATTTAAATCCCAAAACCAAAACAAACCCTTTTGAATTAACCATTGTCTTAGGCTAGACTTACTTTATCAAGTCCCGTGGATTGACACTTGGTCGCTTCTAAATTGCTATATATTACGACCAGGATTTTTGCAACCCGACGATCTATTGATTTGTTGATTTCTAGGATTATTTCTTAGCATTTAATACATCAAATAAATCGTTTGCAAAATGGCGCCGTTGCCGGGGACTTGACTTTGTCTAGTCCCTGAGCCTTGGTTAATTCAATTGTTGTATTATAATATATTGTTTTTTTATTTTGTTTTTCTATTTTTTGTTTTTATTGCATTATTTTTCAAACAATGGCAAACATCAGAATTGATGAAGCAATATCAGGTGAGTTGTACAAGTTGTTGGTGAACTGAAAGATCACAGGATAAGACATCTGAACTTTACAGACAGTTAGCCAACAGAAGGATGGAGCAGTCTATGGAACACTCTTGTTTGGGCAGTGGAGCAAGAGTCTTCTGGTTCTTTTGATTCGTTTTCCTCTATTTTGTGTTGCTCACAATGTGGGGGAAATCATGAGTTTGAAGATTGCCCCGAAATTGAAGAGATGAGGCGGGCTGAGGAGCAATTCGAACGGGAATCATCCTATTCGCAAGATATATATTGCGCATATTGTGGGGGAGCTCATGAGTTCGATGACTGTCTCATTTTCCAAGAGCAATTGTGGTTAGAGGATCAACCAGACTATCTGCAGCGAATCGCTCCTCTACAACAGGCTTCAATCTTTGACAGTGGTAACCTTCAAGAGTTGGGGAACAATTCAGTGGAGCAACTTGTCGACATCTCAAGTCACCCTCCCTCCCCACCCTTGGTTATCGCTGCACCAGCAGAGGTCTGCGTTGTAGTTGACTGCCCACGTGGAACCCTCATTGACCCTCACCCAGATGAGGAGGATGTTTACATCCTAAGATTCGAGGGGGACAGGTCTCCCCTCTTTATCATTCCGACGGACTCTTTAAGCCTTACCAGATAGACGATGATGTTTATATCCTCAAGTTTGAAGAAAATGAGCCTCTGTCACCCCATCTTCACCTGGAAGATCGCTACCTTCAATACCTCCTCAAACACCAGATTTCATGGAGTACTTATTTTCTTATTTTATCTGCTGGGGTAACATTTTGCTTTGATCCAGGTGGCTTGTTACTGATAGCAGTCCACTTGTTATCCCCGTTGACACCATTGTCAACTTTTATTTTTGATCCGGGTAACAAAGCAAAAGTCTAGCCAAAGACTATAAAGACAGGCAGCTTACTGGGAGGCAAACCCAGTGGTTAAATTTATATTTTACATTTGTTTTTGTTTTCTTGTTTATTATTTTATTTCTTTTTCTATTTTGAAGTGGATAGGTGTCCCTGTGCTTTTAAAGCAACACTTTAGCGTTTTTGTGGTAATGTGAGTGTGTGCAGGTGGAAAACTTGTTGCGTTGTTTGATGCCCTCCAAGGTTGGACACTTGCATGAACGCAAGTGTGAGGAAGGCTACTACCCCATGCACAAGCTTAAGTGTGAGGAAGGGAACCTTCCTCAATCTACGATATCAGGGAGTTTCAGTTTTCCTTTATTTTAATATCTGTGTTCACCTATCATGCTTCATGCTTATTTTATATCAGCCCATGATTATCCTGAATGAAATTCTTCATGAGTCTGGCATATTTTGAAAGGTCTTCCTTGATGTTATTTTTGAACAATGAGGACATTGCTCCTCTTAAGTGTGAGGAAGTAGGACCTTTCCCTGAAAATATGCCAGTTGCACTTAATGCCACATTTGTTTTTGTTTGTCCTCTTATTTTGAAAGAATTATCTCTTTTAAGTGGCCGAAAAAAAAAATTAATAAATCTTTGGAAGTGTTGAAAACGAGCCTGATGGCCACCTCAAGAATCTTTCTGCTCTAGGCTGTTTGTTTATTTAGTTTTATTCAAAATATATCTGTTTTCACTGAAATTTGGTGGATTAGCTGATTATGAAAATTGAATTGGTCTAGTTTGGGGTCTTTGGAATAATGTGAAAGTTTGGAATGAAAGGATAAGGCAAGGTACTCCCTGATCTAATTAAAATTTCTGAACCAAAACAGGCCTCTTCATTCGGTTATTAAGTCCTTGGGGTGCCTCATCACCCATCTACCTAAGGTCTTGTGATCTGGGATAGAAGACCAAAGCCGCTACAAGGGTGAAGAGAAAAGTCTGAGGGGATGAATCAAATATGCAAATGGCAAAATAGAATGTTAAGAAAAATGAACTTTGAAAAGTTAAAAATGTGATTCAATTTTGCTTATTCTGATCATGAGTATGTGGTGTTGAAAGGTATCACGGAATAAGGTGTTACTTCACACCCCTTGTCATCCAAAGGTTAGAGGAAAGAAATGGTGGAGGATCCCAAACTATTCTGTTTCAGTTTCTATAATCTAACTTCTCCATGCTTTTTAACTTCATTCTCTTTCACTGTTTGCGAAAACCGACAGCTAGTAGCAGAACTTTTCTTTTGATTGTCATTTTGCTTGTTTTCCATCGGCAGTTGTTTGATCCTGAGTTTCAACACTTCGGCCCTTAAGAGTAATTATATTCTGTATTTGCTTGAGGACAAGCAAAAGCTAAGTGTGAGGAAGTTTGATAAGTGTGAAATATATATACTTTTAGAGCTTTAATACTTCCTATTTTCATAACAATTCATGTCATATTTCACACTTATCATATGCTTTTACTTAGATTTATGCTTTAATGTGAATTGATACATTTTATGTGTCAAATACAGGTAATTATATATATATACATATATATATATATATATATATAATATATATATATATATATATATGTATATACACGCACGAGAAATTCATATCACTCACGAGGCAGCCGATTGATAATATTCTCAGGACTATTCACGTGGACAGCATATCAATAATGTTATCAATTCAGATTAATCATCCATTGATTAATATTTATGGGCCATCACGGTGGATGGAGAGGACTTCATTGAGAGGCGCAGTCACACTCAACTGGGTCGATACGCTTTGAAGTCCAACAAGGGAAACCAGACTTGGAAAGGAATTGGCTAATTTAAGCCTGTTGCTCGGTTAAATATAGAGACTGACATGGACAGAGACAAAAGAGGCATATTACAACAGAATAACATATTAATTAAACATGCAGACACAGAGCGGATACGCTGGCAACATACAGATCGATCGCACTATTCATTCATCTTCATTATTCACGCCGAGAGCACCACTCAAACGGGGAAATAAAAACCATCGACATACTCCATTCACGTCATCCATCGTGGATAATCATTCACACCCATTCAGACCACTCCACTCACGCATTCATCCCATAATATTCATCACCACTCACCACCGCTTCCATCTCACCACGCCTCCACCATCGCATCCCAGAAGAAACTCATCTTCTGATCAACACAGCATCACCCTCATCCCGTCTCGCAACCTCATCAACGTTTTCATTCACTTTCGCCATCTTCAACCATCACGCACACCACCTATCACCGCATCCCGTCACGTCCATCATGATCTCGACCACCATCTATCTCGATTCATCACACCCGTATCGTCTCACCGCTCACCGTCCTCACCTTATCCTTCGACACCAACACCAGTCACCATCATACTCATCTCGCATCGTTTCGTCGATTGGCGCGAGCAAGGCAGTACCGGGTAGAAGAAGAACGAGATCGAGACTTGCGAAAAAGAAGAAAAGAGGAACAGAGGCGCGAGCGAGGGAAACGCCGAAGAAGAAATAACAGAGGCGAGAGAAATCGAGAATCGGAGAACACAGCCTATTCGCGAGAAGAAGAGCAGAAGACAAGATGAAAGAACAGGCCGCTTTGAGAAAGAAGAACGGGGTGAAATCGATACGGGGTGAAAACGACAAAAGCTGAGGAGTTGAGCGAACCGAGAGGACAGACCGAACCGCTGGGAGCAAAACCACTCATGAACGGACCGGGCCAGAACATATATAAGGGTTATACTAAACTTAACTCCTATATTTGTTACATGTAATTTGACATTGTTTTAATATTTATTTGTGTTGTGACATAATGTGTGAGTAGTTTATATTTACTCTGGGTGATGGTTTAATTGCAGTGTTTTAATTATATTTATTGGTTTAATTAATTGCGGATTGTTCGATTAATGTTATGTTGCGCTTTTTAATAAATGTCATGAGTTTATTAAATTGCTTTACTAATCTATTTTGATCAGACCAAGTGATAAATAGATCGGTTAAATTAATCTGTATATCTGTGGAATTATTAATTGGATAATTAATTATTCCTACAGACGCAAATTATTCTTCCTACTTAATCCGTTTACATGTGTTTCTGCTTGAACCTAGACTAGGTCCTGATTCTGGTAAATGAGTTCTTCTGAGACTATGATTAGCCCTTAAGAAATTATAGGAATATGCCAATCTCTTTAATTAACCAGTAGATGTAAAATCAAACGGTATTAACCTGAACCAGAGTCCCTTTTATCCATATTATCTACCACTTTTTAATTTTATTTTTTTTCCGACTGTTATTTTAATTTTTCATTCTTGTTATTATTTAAATCCAAACCAAAAACAAACCCCTTTGAATTAACCATTGTCTTAGGCTAGACTTACTTTATCAAGTCCCGTGGATTGACACTTGGGTCGCTTCTAAATTGCTATACTATTACGACCGGGATTTTTGCAAACCCGACGATCTATTGATTTGTTGATTTCTAGGATTATTTCTTAGCATTTAATACATCAAATAAATCGTTGCACTCCTCTCCTCTGTGAGAAGTTGGATCGATCCATTCAGAGACCCATACCTTCAATAGAGAAGCCTCCTACCTTGGAACTTAAATCTCTCCCCTCCCATCTCAAATATGTTTCTTGGCAGAGGGTAACACCGTGCCTGTTATTATCTCTGCATCTTTGTCTATTTTGCAGGAATCTAGACTTCTGGAGGTGCTAAAGAAACATAAGAGTGCCATGGGATGGACAGTTGCTGACATCAAGGGGATTAATCCAGGTTTCTGCACACATCGGATTCATATGGAAGAAAATTACAAAGCAGTGAGACAGCCTCAGAGAAGGTTGAATCCAAATCTAAAGGAGGTGGTCAAGGCCGAGGTGCTAAAGCTTCTTGATGCAGGTATTATCTATCCTATTTCTGACAGCCAGTGGGTATCTCCAGTCCATGTTGTTCCAAAGAAAGGGGGGATAGTTGCAGTGCCAAATGAGAAAGGTGAATTGGTACCCCAGAGGCAAACCACAGGTTGGAGGATGTGCATCAATTACCGGCGCTTGAATGAGGCCACAAGGAAGGACCATTTCCCACTGCCGTTTATTGATCAAATGTTGGAGCGGCTAGCAGGGAAAGAGTTCTACTGTTTCCTTGATGGGTACAGCGGTTATTTCTAGATTCCCATTGCACCAGAAGATCAGGAGAAGACTACCTTCACCTGTCCTTATGGTACCTTTGCTTACAGAAGGATGCCCTTTGGTCTCTGCAATGCTCCAGCCACATTTCAGAGATGTATGATGGCTATTTTTAATGAGTTTATTGAGAAAAGTATTGAAGTGTTCATGGACGACTTCTCTGTCTATGGACAAAGCTTTGATGTTTGTTTGGAGCAATTAGACCAGATTTTGGCTCGCTGTAAGGACACTAACCTTGTGCTGAATTGGGAGAAGTGCCACTTCATGGTACAAGAAGGAATTGTGCTTGGGCATAAGGTGTCAAAAGAAGGCCTCCAGGTGGACAAGGCAAAGATTGAGGTAATAGAAAAACTGCCTCCACCAAATTCAGTTAAAGATGTAAGATCTTTTCTTGGTCATGCAGGGTTTTACAGGAGGTTTATTCAGGACTTCTCAAAAATTGCTAAACCTCTGTCAGACCTGCTTCAGAAGGATATCAAATTTCAGTTTACAGAGGAGTGCTTGACAGCATTTCAGACTATCAAAGAGAAGCTTTGTTCAGCACCTATTGTGGTCCCACCGGATTGGTCTGAACCATTTGAGATCATGACGGATGCGAGTGACTATGCTGTTGGCGCCGCATTATGTCAGAAGAAAGATAAGATGCTGAGGGTAATCACTTATGCTAGCAAGACCTTAATTGATGCACAGAAAAATTATACTACTACAGAGAAGGAGTTGCTAGCTTGTGGTGTTTGCTCTGGACAAGTTTCGACCATATCTGCTTGGCAGCAAGGTAATAGTACATACAGATCATTCAGCCCTCAAGTACCTTTTTCAGAAAAATGAATCGAAACCAAGACTTCTGAGGTGGATCCTACTTCTCCAAGAATTCAATTTAGAAGTTATGGATAAAAAGGGGAAGCTGAATGGAGTTGCTGATCACCTATCTAGACTTGATATCCCTGATGATGGAATCCCGATCAACGAATTCTTCCCTGATGAGACGGTGTTCAAGATTGGAAAAGTAGATGAACCGTGGTATGCTGACTTGGTTAATTATCTTGCTACTGGTTTAATTCCTCATGACTACAGCTATAATCAGAGGAAGAAATTCTTGTCAGAAACCCGCCATTATATCTGGGAAGATCCATATCTGTTTAGGATCTGTGCTGATTGCTTGATGAGGCGATGTCTTCCAGATAAGGAGATCCAGAGTGTCATCGAATTTTGTCATGCTAAAGAAGCAGGTGGCCATCATGGTTATACAAGAACAGCTGCAAAGATATTGGAGTGTGGATTTTATTGGCCTACTCTACATAAAGATGTCCACCATTTCTGTTCCCATTGTGACCCCTGTCAGAGGATGGGAAACATTTCAAGAAAGCATGAGATGCCTCAGAAAGGTATTCTTGAGGTAGAACTTTTTGATGTTTGGGGCATTGATTTCACAGGCCCTTTTCCCTCATCTCATGGAAACCAATACATCCTAGTAGCTGTGGATTATGTCTCCAAGTGGGTAGAAGCTATTCCATGCCACAATGCTGATTCGAAAACAGTGGTGACATTCCTGAAGAAACACATATTCACCAGATTCGGGGTGTCCAGGGCAATTATCAGTGATGGTGGCTCCCACTTCTGCAACCGAGCATTCAACTCCTTAATGACTAAATATGGGGTGACTCACATGGTGGCACTACCTTACCACCCCCAAACTAATGGTCTTGCAGAAGTGACTAATCGTGAGCTGAAATGGATCCTACAGAAGACGGTAAATACATCAAGGAAAGATTGGTCAGTTAAACTAGATGATGCTTTGTGGGCATACAGGACTACTTTCAAGACTCCTATAGGTATGTCTCCTTTTAAACTTGTGTATGGAAAAGCTTGCCATCTTCCAGTCGAATTAGAGCACAAAGCTTACTGGGCATTGAAAGCCCTGAATTTTGATATGCACACGGCTGGGGAGAAAAGAAAATTTCAACTATCTGAACTTGAGGAACTCATAGAGCAAGCCTATGACAGTTCCCGAATTTACAAGGAGCGCACAAAGAGAATCCATGATCAGATGATTCATAAGAGAGAACTCAAAGTAGGAGATCTAGTGTTGCTCTATAATTCCAGGCTGCGCCTCTTTCCTGGTAAGTTGAAATCACATTGGGCAGGTCCATTCAAAGTTGTGGGGACCACTACTTATGGTGCTTATGAGCTAGAGAATAAGACAGGAGAAGTATTCAAAGTAAATGGTGCTCGATTGAAGAAGTACCTAGGCGATACCTTTTCTCAGCCTCTAGCACCAGGTATATCCTTAATTGAAAGCTCCAATTCCATAAATTCCATCTCTTCTATCTGTATTGCAGTACCACCTCCCAAAGCATCCAAAAAGCCGCGCCAGCAATGGTACTTCAAACTGAAGAAAGCTATTGCTAGCTGCTGTGGCGGCCCTTCTTGACCTTATCTGAAAAGTCTAGCCAGAGACTTTAACTCCGGGCAGCTTGGTGGGAGGCAACCCACCGGTTTGTATCTCTTCTTTGGTTTAGTTAATTTCCTCTTTTGTTCTTATTTAGCAGAGTGTTAATCACTATTGTGCAAACCGAAAGAAACATGGCTCTTACTTTATAACTAATGGTTTTATCTGGTTCCACTTGAGTTCTTCTGGTTTGCAGATTTAATCTTTCAGGTAATTCACTCTAATGCTAAACTGAACTCAAGTGTGAGGAAGAATCATGGCAATGTTCATCAAGGATCAGGGAGTCCTTAAACACTCATGCTATTTAAGTTCTGCATTTCGTGTGTTTTGTTCTTTGTGTGGTTCTTTGTGGTAATATTTCATTTTTATGAATAAGGTGTTTTAGACTAGTGGTTTTTAATTAATTCTAATATAAAAAAAAAGAAAAAAAAAGAGCGTTTTAACGTGTCCGGCTCAACTTAGCCGGACACAAATCCGGTCATAAGAAAACCCTAGCTGTCCGGATCCGGACTCAACCCGGACATGACTAAATCGCGTGCCGGATTTTAGTTTTCTTTTCTTCTCCTTCTTTTTCTTTTCTTCTATCTCGGTCTTCTTCTTCCTTCATCCTCGGCGCCCTCGAACCCGACAAACACCACACCACAACCAACCACCACCTCCACTCCTCTTCCCCCTTTGACGCCGCCTCCACCACCGGAACAACCCGCCCTGCTTTTCCGACACCGGCGAGACCACCACACTCCCCCCCATCCCCCATTTCTTCTTCCCGTCCCCTTCGAATCCAGTCCAGAAACCAACGCCGCATCAGGTTTTAATTTTTTGGAGATTCCAATTCCGTTTTCCGTCAAAATCGAGTAGATTAGGTAGTTTGTGGTGTTTTTGATTTCGATTTGTGTTTAAATGTGGCATTGTGGAGTTTTTCTGTGCGATTTTTAAGATTTTGGTGAAGTTGTCTGAATTTGGGGAAGATTTTGAACTGCAGTTCGCCGCGAAATTTTTTTAGGGTTCTGTGTGTGTCCGGACTGCGTCCGGCTGAGTTGATCCGGACGTAGGTCCGGACATGTGTATAATTTGAAATTTTTGAGTGTTTGTTTCCTGGGTTATTGTAGACTTGTTTAAATGTTATAGTGTGCAATGTTTGGCTGTTTTAATGCTTTGTTTCTTAAATAAACTGTGTGAGAGGAAATATGTTCAACTAGAACATGCTGCTCGATTAGGTTTCGAGTTTTGGTGTGACTGATAGTTCTGTTTACTTACTGCTTGTGTTTCATCTGATAGATGGCTCGCACTAGAGGTGGTCCTGCCTGCAGAGGTTCCTCTTCGAGGAACCCACGCCCTGACGACGAGTCAGAGCCGGTCGAGTCACCACTACGAGAGGATGGCTTCCGATCAGCTACCACCAGGGCATGGTACGAGAGGGGTGGCGCCTTCGTCATAGAGAGGCGCATCACTGATGAGGCCGCAGATGAGGCCGGGCTTCCAGCCATATTTGAGGGTATTGGCGCCAGCAGTATCCTGCGCATGGGCGTGGGTGTTTTCTCCCCAGAGCTGGTCCGCGAATTTTACGCCAATGCTGTGGCGTCAGACACGACACACAGCATTACTTCCTACGTACAGCATTATGAGGTGGAGGTAACCCCTGAGACCTTTTCTGCTCTATTGTTCCTCCCAGACGACTATGATAGGCATGTAGATTTTTCGGAGGATGCACTTAGGGAGAGTAAGACTAGATGGTTAAGCGAGGTCGGGAGTACTACTCGCCGACGGGGTGAGGAGCAAGACAGTACTCCCGTGCCATTCTCCTCCCTACAGCAGAGGACCCTAGCAGAGATCCTCAGTCATCAGATCCGGCCTCAGGCTGGGAATGATGCTTCTGACGAGGATTGTGTCCTCCTAGACTACCTCCTCGCCTCACCACATCAGCCAGCCCAGCAGCTCTCCCTCCCTTTCATCATGTTTAGGCAGCTGCATAAGGTCGTCACTTATCTGTGGACGAAGAAGAAGAAGATTACCCCCATCTTCCCTATTACTATCTATCATCTTCTTGTCTCTACCCTCCCCGAGGAGATCTTCACTGATATAGATGTGAGGGAGGGTGAGACACCCATCTCCCTTACGACCTTTAGGAGATGGGGCTTCATGCACCTTGACGACGGGAGCTGGGTGAAGGGCAGCTCGGGCTTAGGATCTACGGGTACATCTGCGAGCTCCAGCTCCACACCGGCTGCTACCATGGCTCCCACCACGGCCACAGCTACCATGGCACCCCCCACAGCCCTGTGATGAGTTTCCAGAGATACAGGCCATGATGGACTCCATTCTCCAGCAGCAGCAGAGGATGGAGCAGAGATTCGGGGGTATGGAGCAGCAGTTCGGTTCCGTACAGCAGCAGGTAGGGGAGGTCCAGCAGCGCCAGGTGCGCATGGAGGGACATATCGACGATATCCGCCAGACACAGGGCCACCTCCAGGCAGAGCAGATCTCCATCGCTGAGCGTTTAGAGCGCAGTGATGCTTTACACAGAGAGGCTGCTAGGTACATGGCAGAGCATCGCACTCAGCAGCACTCAGCAGGCCCAGAACCCAGCTCATGCAGATGCTCGTTGCCCAGTTGGGAGCGCGACCCCACCACACACCACCACCGCCTCAGTGACAGCCACTCTATTTTTACTACTTTCTTTCCTTTTGTTGGTTTTTCTGTACTTTTCTTTCTTTTTCATTTATTTTCCTTTTTGCTTGTTCAAACTAACGGTAGAACGAGGGATTGCAGGTGAAGTGGTACTTATTCTGTTATGCAGTGTTTTAAATTCTCAATTGCTAAATTTATTGTTTCTCTGAGCAGTGCAGCGTTCTAAAATGTTTACTTTACACGTCACCTCTACTACGAAACAAATGGCAATAAGTACAGGAAATGGAACCACACTACTTGCGAATGTCTGCTAAGCTTAAACTATGGGGAGTATTCTTTCTCAAAATATGATTCATTCGATTCAAATATTCTCTGTAGTTCGAGTTAATGCACTTTATTCTGTGGTTGTACTTGCCAGTGAAAATATAGCAACTCTTAATCTGCACACAACATATACTGTCTGTGACTCATAAGGAATCTCTCGACCCCTGCCAAACTACAAGTGTGAGGAAGAACATCTTCCTCAATCCATAACACCAGGGGAGTCTCTGTTCATAATTTCACTTATTTGATGTTCCACATTTGTTGCGTTGAGGGTTAATTATAGCATATGCATCTTTTATGAGTATAGCATGTTTTGAAAGCTCTTTTCTCTGTTTTTCTTCTTTGCCCAATGAGGACATTGCTCATCTTAAGTGTGAGGAAGGAGAGACCTTTCCCTGAAAACATGCTACTTGTTCTTTAATGCCACACTTGCTTTTTGCTTCTCTAATACCTGTGCACAACGAGTGTTGTTAAACCAAAGTGAAAACCGTAGGAATCTTTTTGTTTGATGAGGTTTGTATAAAAATAGTTTTATTTAAAAATACTCTCTTTTCACTAAAAATCTGGTAGATTGGCTAATTGTGGAAACCAGATTATTTTAGCTTGGGATTTTGGAAATGAAGTAAATGTTTGGAAAGAAAAGGGTAAGGCAAGGTACTCCACTGATCAAAATTTTTTCCTAACAATAGCAGGCCTCGTCTATCCGGTTATTAAGTCTTAAGGGTGCCTTATCACCTATCTACCTAATGTCTCGTGATCTGGGATAGTTGGCCCAACACCGTTACATGGATAGAGAGAAAAGTCTGGGTTACGGAATAAACTCTGCAATTCACAATATTTCGTTTGTTTTGTATATTATTCTTGGAAGAAGAATATTTTTGCATGTGAAAGAAAAGAATTCATTGCAGTTTAATTTTTTGTTTTTGATCACGAGTACGTGGTGTTGAAAGGTATTGCGGAATAAGGCATTACATCACACCCCTTGTCATCCAAAGGTTAGAGGAATGAAAATGGTGGAAAGTCCAAAGCTAAGTTAACTTGTTTTCTACAATCTAGTTTCTCTATGCTTTTACAAAAATTGTTCCTGCTTCACTGTCTGTGAAAACCTACCTCAGAGAGCGAGATTATTCTTTCATTTATCACTTGGTTTGATTTCGCCCTGCACTTGTTTCAAATTTGAGATTATTTGAAGGTTTTAGAGATATTCTTATTCTTATTTTGCTTGAGGACAAGCAAAAGCTTAAGTGTGAGGAAGTTGATAAGTGTGAAACATATAGGCTTTTTAGGGTTTAAATACCTTATAATTTGTAACAATTCAGGCAATGTTTCCCACTTATTATGTGTTTTTCCTAAAATTGATGCTTTGATAAGAACTGATGTGTTATATATGTTAAATGCAGGAAAAACCCAGGAAATAAAGATTATACATCATAAGGATTACAACACAACAAACGGGGAACAAATCAGGAGAAGAGACAAAAACTGGTCTTGTCCGGATCAGTTCGGCCGGACACAAAGCCGGACATCTCTTGTCCGGGTCTCATTGGGTCAGACGCAAGCCGGACATGACTAAAATTTCAGATCCGAGAATTCGCGTTTCAGATCTAAAACTCTGTGTCACGTCCGGATCCGGACACAATCCGGACACGATCCGGACGTCACACGGAATTGAAAAATAAAAATGCACGCACCGATAATTAGCCTTTCGGCTAATTATCAACAGACAGTCGGCATGGAAACAAGGGAGCGGCGCACTGCAACAATTATTCACTACGCTCCACCCTCAATCAATGCCTCAATCAAACTATCCTTTACCAAACTTCCACTAATCTGTGTTTTCAACTCTAATCCTATATAAACCCCCTTCTGCCTTCATTCCAATTCGCACCGGACTTCACAGTCCTCTCCTCTCTACTACTCCATCTTCATTCATCAGCCTTCTCCACAAAACTGCATCGTTCATCCACATACATCCATCTCCATTCATAAAACCTCTCCATAAACCTGCATAACTCACTCACGATTCACTCACAGATTCATCTGCTATCTCACAAACACCTTCGTAAACCTCCGCTCACATTCCGTATCCATTTCGCCGCATTTCAGTCTTGTCCGACCCTTGTCCGGATCCGGACAAGGTCATTCCACCCACGTCCGGATCGAGTCCGACCCAGATAGATCCGGACATCTCACGTCCGACCCTTGTCCGACCCTGTGGACCCGGACACCTCACAAAAATCACCAAAACTTCCACTTTCGCCCCATTTCACCCAATCCACTCCATTATCACCGAGATAAACCTTCAAGCTAGCACGGAGCAAGGACAAAGGACGGAGCGAGCAAGAAGATCTTCGTAACAGATGATTTCTTCTAACTCTCTCTCATTTATGATTATAATTGCTATGTCTAGCTAAAAGGATTTACTCTAGGGGAAGGGATGTTGTAATTAGTTAAACTCTACATTATTTTGCTGCTTGTTGAGACAATTTGGATTGTTCAGGTTAATGCTTTTAAGTGCTTTTAATAAACGTTGCTAAGTATTAAAAGCCCTCGAATCATGTTATGATCAGATAAGGTGATTAGCATTGACGGTCCTATTAACCTGTTACCTGTGATAATTGCAATCGGATGGATTACTTTAGTCACTAGGAGCTTTAGTCCGGATCGAACCAACCAGACTAGTAATTCTGTGCATTAAAGCCATCTAGATATACTTGCTAGGTCTAGACTAGAACTACATGCCCTGTCTAGATGAGCTATCTGGAATTAAAACTTAATACAGAATAGATAATTGAGAATTACAAGCCGATCCAAGTCTTCACTTAAGCAGTAGAATATGCAGAACCTAGCTAGTGAAACAACTCCCTAAACCTAGAGTACCGTTCACACTCCCAAAACTATCACTTTACTTTATCTGCTATTTACTTTCCTGTTATTTATTTGCAACCCAAAATCAAAACCAAAAACCCCCTTTTAAGTTAACCAATACCTAAGGCTAGACTTACTCATCGAGTCCCGTGGATTGACACCCCGGTCGCTTCTTTAATTACTATACTATTTCGACCGGGATTTTTACAACCTGACGATATATTAAACTATTGAATTCTAGGATTATTTCTTAGTTTTTAATACACCAAATAAATCGTTTGCACCGGCCCGAACCCGGCCCGCCCGCCCGAATGATCAGTGGAACTTCCAGGATGATGTGCCTGGGCTTCCCCCTGTCAGAGAGGTGGAATTCTCGATCGAGCTCGCACCTGAGACTCAACCGATCTCTAAGGCCCCATACCGGATGGGTGCTGCTGAGCTCAAGGAGTTGAACATCCAGTTACAAGAGCTGTTGGATAAGGGCTTCATTCGCCCTAGCGTTTTGCCTTGGGGAGCGGCAGTCTTATTTGTCAAGTAGAAGGATGGTAGCATGCACTTGTGCATCGACTACAGGGAGCTCAACAAGGTTACCATTAAGAACCGGTATCCTCTCCCGCGCATAGATGACTTGTTCGACCAGTTAGATGGAGCTAAAGTGTTTTCTAAGATTGATCTGAGGTCCGGTTACCATCGGTTGAGGATTAAGGCAGACGACGTGCCTAAGCCCACTTTCAAGACTCGTTATGGACACTACGCGTTCTTGGTGATGCCATTCGGTCTGACGAATGCGCCTTCTGTGTTCATGGACATGATGAACTTGGGTGTTTACTACTGGAAAAAAAAGAATAAACAACGCTTAAATTTGGCATATAGAACGTTTATAAAGTGTAGTTTATTCGAGCGACGCAAATGATTAAACATTTTAAATGACGGTTTCAAAGCGTTCTTTATACTATCTTTAAAGAACCCTTATTTGCAAATCGTTCTTTATAATGTGAGAACGATGGGAACATAAAAAACGCCTTAGCCTAACAAGCGTTCTTTATGCTCAGACAAAAACAACGCTTATCACATATAAGCGTTTCTTATGAAGGTTTGCGGGAGAGTTTAAAGAACGCTTATATGGATAAGCGTTCTTTATATCTTCCTTTTTTTATTTTATTTTCAGAAATCCCTGTTTCAACAAATGCTACAGATATCATCACATCAGATCAATGCATTGTTGCATTTTCAACATAGCAGAAGCCATCACAACAAACTGTAACAGAGAATTTAAATCTACGAATTAAATTTACAGCAAAACACATCAGATCCCTGGCCAATTGCAACAAATCAGCCAATATTAGTACCTAATTAACAGAAATTTGCCAGTATTAGTACCAAACATGAAGATAAATTTTAATTACAATTAAAATCCAAACACAGATGGAAGCTACTAAGTACTTATGTTGTACTGCAATCTGTAGAAATTTGATAATGCAAGAAACTGCATTTTTCAACACATTCCAAGTGTACTTGACATAATGCAACAAACTGCATTTACAGGTGCAATTTGGTTTAGTTCAGACAACTTCAAAAAAGAAAAGAAATAGCTGCAGCGCGCAACTCATGACTTCTGTTGATCTTCATCATAAGTTATTGATTTCGTCCAGTAAGCGCACATGTGATCCTTGACAAACTCTAGATCGGAAAGTGAATAAGTAGCTCCTTGTTTTGCGAAAAAGTCAATAAGCTGCACACAAGACTTATAATATCAGGCCGGAGAAATTAAGCAACGCGTAGCAGGCGCGAGAGACGGCCAGAAAGTGGCGGCGCGGCACGGACGACGACGGCAGTGGCGGCAACGGCAGTGGCGGCGTTGGCACAGTAGCTAGTGGACGGTACTGGAGTACGTATTTCATGAGCTCAGTCGAGAGAGAGGTAGCTTGAGGGTTACGTTGTAACAGAGAGCGCGGGAGAGATTAAATTTTTCGGGAAAGTGGGGTGAATTATTGAGGCAACATAATGAACACTTCACTTAAGAAGCGTTTTTTATGCGGAGAGTAAAAAACATAATGAACGCTTCTAAACAGAAGCGTTCTTTATGCTGAGCGTGCCAGAGACATAAAAAACGCTTTCTATGTGAAGCGTTCTTTATATGTTTCATATAAAGAACGCTTATTTTCCAAGTATTTTTTTTGTCTTTGGGCGCGATACAATAAAGAACGCTTCTTAAGTGAAGCATTTTTTAAAATGTCCGGCCTAAACCATAAATACAACGCCTTACTTTATAATCGTTCTTTAATATACTAAAAAAACGATTTACAATTATAACCGTTTTTAAAAGGGCATTGTTTATTCTTTTTTTCCAGCAGTGGTTCAAGCTGTTTTTGGACCAGTTCATTGCGGGGTTTATTGAGGACATCTTGGTGTATTCCAAGAGTGTTGAGGAGCACGAGGAGCATCTAAGGACCGTACTTCAGACTCTGAGAGAGAGAGTTGTACGTGAAGCTGAAGAAGTGTGAATTCTGGATGGATCTGGTAGTTTTCTTGGGACACGTTGTCTCCAAGGATGATATCTCTGTGGACCTGAAGAACATCAGGGCTATTACAGAGTGGGCCAGACCCACTAATGTTGGAGAGATTCGTAGCTTCCTTGGATTGGCGGGCTACTATTGTAAGTTTGTGGAGGGCTTCTCCAAGTTGGTGATCCCTTTGACTTGGCTGCTGTAGAAGGAGGTGAAGTTCGAGTGGAGCGAAGCCTGTGAGCAGTGCTTTTAGGAGCTGAAGAAGTGGTTGACTTCTGCGCCAATTCTGACTCTTCCAGAGGGGACCGAGGGTCTAGAGGTCTTTTGTGATGCGTCCCATAAGGGACTCGGGTGCGTGTTGATGCAGCATGGGAAGGTGGTTGCATATGGCTCACGTCAGCTTAAGCCATATGAGAAGAACTACCCGACCCACGATTTGGAGCTGGCTGCTGTTGTGTTTGTTTTGAAGATCTGGAGGCACTACCTTTATGGAGCTTCATGCAAGGTATATACGGATCACAAGAGCATCAAGTATCTGTTCACTCAGAATGAGTTGAACTTAAGGCAGAGGAGGTGGCCGGAGTTGTTGCACGATTACGACCTGGAGATCCTCTACCATTCGGGTAGAGCGAATGTCGTAGCTGATACACTCAGTAGGAGAGGACCGTCTGGAGCCCCTTGTGCTTTGTCAGGTGTGCAGAGATCTACACTTGAGTTACAGCTTTTGCGTATCTGGGTCGTTCGTCTAGAGAGGTCTGGGATGTTAACGGCTTTGCAGATTCAGCCTACCTTGATCGACCGGATCAAGGCCTATCAAGAGCTCGATGCCGGTTTGTGTAAGATTAGAGAGGGAATTTCTTCTGGTCAGGAGTCCGTGTTTAGAGTATGTTAAGACAAGATCCTTTAGTTTTGATGATAGCAAACCTTGTATTGTCTATCTAATGCGTTTTTCAAGATTCATGATTTCTGATAGACATGTGAATAAGTGGCTTAGCACGCAAGGTTACAAGCGCACTTAAGTCATGAGTGGCTTAGCACGCAAGGTTGCAAGCGCGCTCAATCCATGACATGTGCTCTACCAGTCAGACACCTGTCGGCGAGAGCTCCAGAGAACTTCTAGCGATACACAAGCAGTCAAGAACCACACCATCATATATCCCTTACATCAGACATTAAACAAGGACCAAAAGGAGTTAGCAACGTCAACAAACTCACTCAGATGATTCACAACCACACAAGCAACTAGCTCATGACACACTCACGACAAAAGGTGTATCTCATTAATGTACAAGATAACAAGATAAACAAAGGCTATTAATGAACATCATTACATAGCCGTAATAAATTCAGAAGAAAGCATTTATGAGCATTAATGAGCCAGACAAGGTCAGACAAGTTGAAGTGTGCAAGTGGTGACCGACCACTTGGGAGTCGCGCCGCCAACTTGCCCATTCACAAGGCAACGCATGTGCTGTTGGCTCCAGATCAAGTTGGAAGAAAATCTACTGTAGCGTGCGGCTATTATATTCATATAAGAATGAGTACTCCACTCTTAGAGTCTACAACTCATAGGTTGTTAGTTGACATCTCAACTAACTTGTATATATACGTGCATTAATGTTCCTTGTAAGATAAGCCCTGTACAAGAGAAAAGAAAGAGATAATAAGGCAAGTGTGAATCAGACATAGGAGTGTGTGTAAGTTCTAGAGAGTAGGACAACAGGTCGGGGAACGGTCGGTGAACCGTAGGCCCATAGTCAGGAGAGGGTTGACGACTTTAGGGGTAAATTCGAAACTGTCCCGGGAGTCCGTGTGTGGGACAAGAGAGGTAGAGTGAATTTCGTGTGTGTAAATTCTCAATCGAAATGTGTTTTCCAGTTTATTGTTATCTCTCGTCCCTCTCAAAACTATCAATTTTTATTAGAGTCCACGATACGTCCACAACACGTCGGGGACGCATCAGGAGCGCTTGCTGTTTTCAATTGGTATCAGAGCAGGTCTCTTCTAGAAAGCTAAATGCTTTGGAAGACGATCAAGATGTCTCATGCAAGCATTCTAGCAACAGAAGAAGGTTGTGCACCAAATCGACCACCACTCTTCAATGGAGACAACTACACTCACAGGAAAAACAAAATGGAGTTTCATATCAAGTCTGACGATCCAAGAATGTGAAGGGTGATAACACATGGAGAGTACACCTTCCAGAATCCTCAAGGACAAGACATATCTATCGACAGCATGACGGATGATCAAATCAAGCAGCTGATATTCAATGCTTGAGCTGTAAGAATACTTCACTGTGCAATACTACCTGAGCAATACTCCAAGATTGCTTCAGCTAAAACAGCCCAAGAGATTTGGAAAACTCTTGAGGTCACCTATGAAGGGAATGATGAGATTAAAAAGACTCGCATTGAGTTGCTACTCACTCACTAGGAGCTATTCAAGAAGGAAGAAAAGGAGAGCATTTCTGAAATATATACAAGGTTCACTAAGCTGAACAACGAAATGTTGGTGCTTGGAAGTACTATCTCTAACGAGGATCAAATTCAGAAGTTCCTCATATCTCTTCCCGCCTCCTTTGACACCAAAGTCAGTGCCATGCAAGAAGTGCATGATCTCTCCAAGATGTCTCTGGCAGACTTGCTAGGATCTCTAATTGCTTTCGAGTTGAAACTACAACACACGAACTCATAAATCTCATCAAGAGATTGAGGGAAAGGCATAGCCCTTCAAGTAGCTGAAAATGAAAGAACCAAGTCAGGAGACAACAATGATGAAATGGTCCTCTATGCTAAGAGGTACGTTCAAAAGTTCATTTGAAATAAAATGAGGAAAGGCAAGGAGTCCAAGGAGTCGCATGATCAGAAGAAGAGCAATGACAAGTGTTTTGGATGTTCAAAACGCAGACATCATATCAAAGATTGTCCTCAGCGATCACGAGAGGACAACGATAGGGTCAAGAATCCTGTCTGACGATCATTCTACAAAGGACAAAGAAGGAAGCCTTCGTTGCCGTATAGGGAGATTCTGAACGGAGTAATGACAATCAAACCTCAGACAGCGACATCTCAGAAGATGAGAAGGCTCACCTATGCCTTGAAGAAGTGTGCTTGATGGCACAAGGCAATGATGTCTCAGAATCGGAAGAAGAAGAAGAACAACAATTTAAGGTAAACTATTCTAAACTTAGAAGGAGAATTCAAACGGCTGAACTTCTTGCAATTAGAAACTTTTCTCTTACATTAGTTGATCACCTAGAGGCATTAGAAACTGAAAACGATGAACTTTTGGAAGAAAATGAAAAATTGAGAAAAACCTCGGATAAAAGCAAGGTAGATAATCTCATGAGGCCACTCATGAAATTACAAAAAGATTATAGTGAAATTCTTTCCATTCATGAGAAATTAAAGCATGAAAAACAACCTGAAATCAATGAATTGATTGTTACTTTTAACACTAAAGAAAAGGAACTAGCTACCATCAAAGAAAAATACTGTAAGATAGATGCTATTTCTAAGACACCCATGAGGAGAAGCAAACGACAGGTCGGATACCGATCAGAGACCAGTCGTAGAGATGTCTGCAGCTTATGCAGACAACCTGGTCATCATGAATCCAATTGCTATAAAATGAGTTTGATGAGGCATTGGCAACTCAAGAAACTCGGACTAAAATGGGTAGTCAAAAATGATCTTAGAACATTAAATGGTGGAAATGGGTCCAACCTTTCTATGGACCCTAACCCACACCACTAACGTGTTATGTGCAGAATCGAGTGAGAATGGACCCCTGCTGGTACATCCACAGTGGGTGCTCTAAACACATGACAGGAGACAAAAAGAAGTTCTTCTCACTTGAACCTGGAAGCCAAGGAACCGTTTCCTTTGGCGACAACAAGAAAGGAAAAGTCATCGGTGTAGGTAAGGTTGGTATTACATCTTATTATGTCCTAGATAGTGTAAATCTAGTTCATGGTTTAAAATTCAACTTGCTTAGTGTTTCTCAAATTTGTGACAAAGGCAATTCAGTTCACTTCTATCCTACACCTTGTAGCATAGTAAGTGAGAACAATGGCAGAGAGTTGTTAAAGGGAAAAAGGTGGAAAAATGTTTACGTAACAAGCTTAGAGGATACTGACAGTCCAAACCTTCCATGCTTGACTGCTTCAATAGATGACTCTACATTATGGCACAGAACACTAGGGCATGTTTGGACTTCTTTACAAAGAAAACTTGTCAAGAAAAAGTTGGTAAGAGGTCTTCCTGAGATTAAAGAATATGAGACCAATCTTTGTGATGCTTGTGTTAGAAGCAAACAGACTAAGACTTCTTTTAAATCAAAGAACTTAGTTAGTACATCCAAGCCACTTGAATTACTTCACTTGGACTTATGTGGACCTATAAGAGTCAAAAGTTTTGGAGGAAATTGGTATATGTTTGTAATTGTTGATGATAACTCACGGTTTATTTGGACACTCTTTATTGCTTCCAAAGACAGTCTTTGAGAAATTTCAAGCCTTTGCAGGAAAGGTCCAAGTACAACTCAATCTCAAGGTCGGGGAACGGTCGGTGAACCGTAGGCCGATAGTCAGGAGAGGGTTGACGACTTTAGGGGTAAAATCAAAACTGTCCCAGGAGTCCGTGTGAGGGGCAAGAGAGGTTGAGTGAATTTCGTGTGTGTAAATTCTCAATCGAAATGTGTTTTCCAGTTTAAAGTTATCTCTCGTCCCTCTCTAAACTATCAAGTTTTTTAGAGTCCACGATACGTCCACGACACGTCGGGGACGCATCAGGAGCGCTTGCTGGTTTCAGAGTGTGAGGATGGCTGCCTGAGATTCAGGGATCGTGTCTGTGTGCCTGCAGACGATGCTTTGAGGCGTGAGATTATGCAGGAGGCTCACGGAGCCCCGTACTCAGTACATCTAGGAGGTGTAAAGATGTACCGAGACCATTGAGAGACATTCTGGTGGAACAACATGAAGAAGGATATATCTGAGTTCGTATCTAGATGTCAGACCTATCAGCAGGTCAAGGTAGAGCATCAGAGACCAGCTGGGTTGCTTCAGCCCCTTCCGGTTCAGGAGTGGAAATGGGAGAGCGTGGGCATGGATTTCATTATGGGACTACCTAAGACTCCAAGAGGTTTTGATGCAGTATGGGTTATCGTGGATTGGCTCACGAAGAGCGCCCACTTCTTGCTGGTTAGGAAGACCTATAGTCTACACCGCCTTGCTCAGGTGTAAATGGATGAGAACGTGCGTCTGCATGGGGTTCCTGCTTCGATTGTGTCTGACAGAGATCCGAGATTCGTGTCCAGATTTTGGCAAAGTTTGCATCAGGCGTTGGGGACAAAGTTGTCTTTTAGTTCGGCTTATCATCCTTAGTCAGACGGGCAGACAGAGAGGACGAATCAGGTTCTGGAGGACATGCTCAGGGCACGTGTGCTGGACTTTGGAGGCAGTTGGGATCAGCATGTGGCATTGATCGAGTTCGCCTACAATAATAGCTTCCAGTCTATCATCGGGATGGCCCCGTTCGAGGCACTATACGATAAGAGGTGCAGATCACCAATCTGTTGGGACGATCTGAAGAAGAGAGATATAGTGGGTCCAGACTTGGTTCAGGACGCAGTGGGGAAGATTCAGTCCATCATAGAGCGTTTTCTTGTGGCTCAGAGTCGTCATAAGAGCTACACCGATTAAAGTAGACGACCATTGGAGTTTCAGGTGGGTGACCATGTGTATCTCAAGGTTTCCCTGGTCCGAGGGGTAGTACGGTTTGGAAAGAGAGGCAAGCTCAGCCCTCGCTTTGTAGGTCCATTTGAGATCCTGGAGAGGATTAGACCGGTTGCCTACTGAGAAGGGCAAGAATGTGACGAGGATAAAAAGGTCAAAGCGGTCCAGACCTTAGACCCCGGCCTAGACCCTGAGCCTCCGTCAGGACCTTGTCCGAGCTCCAATTGGGATGCCAAGCATCAATCCGGGTCCTAGGCCCCATGGCCGGGTCCTATACTCCGGCCCCACACTCTATGACCGGGTCCCGCACCCCGGCCCCGCCCCCCATGGCGTGGTCCCATATCCCGGCCCCATGCTCCATGACCGGATCCCACATCCCACACTTTGGGACCGGAAGGCTTTAAAAGGAGAAACATGCCAAAGCTTGGAGGGTTGCTCTAATAAAGCAATGCCACATGTACAAGGATGGAGAGATAGACTTCACCCTAGAAAGTCTATAAATAGAGATAGGAGGCTCATTTGTAAGAGGACACAACATTAGAAGAGAGAAAGCTATAAAAAAGCTCTCTAGGATTGTAATACTAGAGAAAGGAATAAAGATATTGTCAAGAAGTGGATGTAGGCCGGATTATTGGCTGAACCACTATAACTCTCGGTGTTCTATTCGTTTGTGAGATTGGAGGGACCAATTATACGTTTTCATTTGGCGCCGTCTGTGGGAAACGAACAGTAGTGAATAGCAACCACGATTCAACCACTGTTCACGATCAAAGAGTCCGGAATGAAGTGAAACAAGGATTTACGATTTACAATTCAAAGCAAAGCTTGTCAAGATCGTTCACTCTAATCTTGAGTATAAATGCGCAAATGCCGGATTCAACAAGGAACGGGAAACCTAAAAATCCTCACGAAAAATAAGTCAACGAGGTCTGTTGCAGCATAACCGGGACAAGTCGCGTTAAGTCTGAAGTTCTCGCTAATCGTAGTTGCTCGATTAAGCAACAGGCTTAGTTTCGTGGATCAAGATCAGAGGAGTTTTCGAAAGAGGAGTCGAATCGAAAAAGGGCGATATAGCTTAAAGGAAAATCTAAATCGCGCCTAAATCCAGAATGAAGAGCAAGAGTTTCGGAGCTAAATCGAGATTGAAGAGGATGGAAAGTATGATGTCTTACCAGATCAAGGATCGAGGCCCAGCCTATGTGTGTAATCGACATCGACATTCAGATCCCAAAATACTAAACCTATTCGAAAGCAAGTCGTCCTTGGATCCTCGCAAGAACATCTTCAATCGGACAAACAAAGAGTTTGGAACTTCCACTGGCTAAGAGATTGAACTCCAAAGATGAATTCATAACAAAGAACATCGAATTACACCATCTCCCTATCTAAAGGGGAAGCCGTAATCGTCGGGGATCAAAAGAAGATCGAAGAAGGGAGATCGCAGATTTCACACCAATAGAATCAGTTCCAAGCCAAAAATTACCGAGGATTTTCAACGGCAAAAATGAAATAATAAATCGGAATTGAGGATCTTGTTTCCAGAGCATTTGAGCAATCGGAGTAAGAGGTTCACAGCATCGATCACACAAAAGGTGGCAAAGATGAGGAAGAAGAGCCCAGCCAACGACAAGAGTCGTAGCGGCACAATTCCAAACGCTAATTCAAGCAGCAGACGATTAACTTTATATACGATTAACTTTCTATTCCTTCCAAATTCATTCGTTCTCTCTGATTGAACAAGGTCTCCAAATATTTCGCGTACATAACATTAAATCTCATTTTTGATTTACTCTCAGCTTGGAAGATTTCTTGAATCACTGCCGAAGTAACTTCTGAAGCAACTGAAGCCAACAAGTCTCGGGCGATCGATGCATTAGCTCCAAGAGCAGGCGACGCCTCAATTCAAAATTAAAACAATACCCCCTGTCACTCCGGCAACTCAATCGATGTTGGTGCAGACAATGTTTCAACCCCCTGTGACTCCGGCAATTCAACAGATGTTGGTGCGGGCAATGTTTCAACCCCCTGTGACTCTGGCAAGTCAATCGATGTTGGTGCAGGCGATTTTTCAACCCCCAGTGTTTCCGGCAAGTCAATCGATGTTGGTACGGGCGATGTTTCAACCCCTAGTGACTCAGGCAATTCAATCCATGTTGATGCGGACAATGTTTGAACCCCCAGTGACTCCGGCAATTCAATCCAGAAGCAACGGACGACGTTCCCTGCGTAGAAGGAACTTTCTCACTCACATCAGAGCCAGGCGGCTTTCCCCATTCAAGTTCGGGCGAGCAAATTCTTCAAAGTGTAGTTATCAGTGTCGAACCGGGCGTCGAACGTTCAGATCCAGAAGCCAAGCAACAATGGCCAGATGCTCCTTGACCAGACTTCTTTGGCCGCACCGAATTTCCCTGGCCGCACCGGACTTCTTTGGCCGCACCGAATTTCCCTGGCCGCACCGGACTTCTTTGGCCGCGCCGGACTTCCTTGGCCGCATCTCAGTCCTAGTCCATGACCGGAAGATAAATTTAACGACCATGACCGGAAGGCATCTTCATCCATGACCGCATCCTCAAGTACCTGGCTGGATGATATCCTCGACTTAAAACCAAACGATTGTCTTCTTTCCGGATTAGAACGGAGTCTCAAATCCAAGCACCATTTGCAACCTGCAGATCGCCAACCAAGAGGCCCTCAAAGTGCGCACATCACTACTACTTATCCGGGCGATGTTTTCTACTTAAAGACCAGGAGCAATCAGACCTGGGTGCGACCTTCGCATTAAACGCGCAATCGCTGCAATCAACAGCCGAAGAAGAAAAATACAATGCAAAGACGTGTCAAAGGCAAAAAGGCAAGATAGCGCAGAACATTTTATGGAGGAACCCTTAAAAAGGAAAAAGAAGGTGCTCAAGTTCTCGCCCAGGACATATAATCAAGGCTAATTATCGAGATAAGTCCAAATTCTCTTATATCATATATGATAAAACATATTAACAGTTGTATTCTCTCTTCATATAAAACCGTCTAAATCCCTAGTTGAAGAGTTGAAATTTCTATAGTCAGTATAAACCTAGATTTTCTATTGATCGTTTTGAATATAAAAAAACAACCTTCTTATAACTTGACTGAACTGGCAAAGAGGGTATGGACCTCTGTTCTCATTTATTTTGCCGTTGATTTAGTTTCAAAACTGTTGCATATCGTTATAGCCACTATTCTCCATTCTCTTAGTTGTGGGTGTTAACATTGATCCTTTGGTATAAGTTTCTAATTTTCCAGAGATACGATTACTTTCTGCTTACTGAAGAAATTCTCTTCTAGTGCTGATGTAAGGTCTTGGTGATCCTGAATTCTGATTTCTATTGGGGATTAAGGGCAGAGAAATGCTTTTGAACATTTTTGTTAAATTTTAGTCTTCCGTGAATAAAGGTCCTCGTATTTGTATTAGTACGACAGTCTCTTACAACTTCTTTCTAACTTTCAGCTTGAGTTCCCAAGGATTACTGCAAATAAGGCTCCAATTTTGTAAATCTAGGCCTTTTATTTTCCTTATTTCTACGGGAACTCAGTGCAATACTACGAACATAAGCAGTAATCTTCTTTAAAAAAAAAGAAGAGCAATTTTACCCTTTGTTTATTATTGTTTTGAGTAATTACTTTCATAATTAAAATATGTTTCTGTCAAAACAAGGGTCTAACTTCGAAACTTCGCATAAATCTTTTCTTTGACTGCTACACCTTAGTTTTTTGAACTCCTGAAGCATATTTTTGGCGCTTCCTTTGACAAATAAAAAAACCATTGCTGCAGTTTTTAATTATTGCAAACTGTATAAAGTACAAAACTCAATGCACTAAAATTTTCAAAAATCATACATATTGTATAACTTCGTGGTGCAATCTTGTTTTGCCTTTTCAGTAAAACTGGGGTTGCATGTTTTTCAATCTGAGAAATTGCAGAAATTCTGTGAAGAATATATGCACTTTCAGCCGATAAAAGGGCATAATCTGATTAGTTAACCAAGCTGAATCCTCTCTATTAGCTTTTTTTTCAGAATTTATCTGTGTAAACATTTAAAACATTGGGAAACTTAATCTGTATCTACTACTGTCTATGCTGCTGCTGTTAGCCAACTTCGATTCTGGTTGTATACTTGCTGCTGTGACTCATGGATGGTTGGATCTGTTTTTTACTGTAGCTACATGCAGCTATTTCTTATGATCAATGTATGCCTTCAATTGTTTCTGCTAAAAACTGAGCTATTGCCCTCTTTTACTGTGAAGAATTACTACTTTGCATGATAAATTCGTCATTGTTGCAACATATCCGTTTCTAACACTTCCCTATTTTAAAATATGATCTTGCCCTTTTTACCATCAATAAATATTTGGTAGCAAGTTGGGATTTTTTGAAGGGAGGCTATTAAAACCTTAAATCTGTTTCTAGAATCCGAAGCATGTAATGCAAAAGGTATTTTATTACTTCAAATTTCAAAAACTCAACCTCGCAGCAATTTTTCAGTTACTCTTGCTCAAAATTGTTCTTCCAGCATTGCCTTTCCGATTAGTTGTCCTTAAAATTCTTCTACTTTGCTGATTATACTTAATAATCTTATCAACATTAAAAAAAAAGATTCACTTAAGCTCCAATATCATACTATCGCTTTTGTGCAAAACATGCCTAAAATGATATAGTTTCCAACAGTTTAAATTCTTAGATAAATGTCTTATCTATTCTTCACTTATTTACACTGCTCCTTCGTGTCTCGTTTTGACACATCCGCAACTTCATAATTGTGTCATGAGATTAACCGGATCTGGTTTTTGCTATCATTTGAGACTATACTATAAGCAGCTTGCCTTTACCTTGTCATGCTCTCTGATTTGGCTTTTTATTTATGACGAGTTAGAAACAATCTAGCTCTAGTTTCTCGACTAGGAAAACACTTATATCTTTTACTATACTTTGTGGATGCATTTGGCGTATGTTTTGGCATACTGTCAGCTATTAGGTATCTTATTCTAGAATCAGCCTAGAAGGATATTGCTGCTAGCAATGGATGTATAATATTCTATTCCATTCTCTGGCCATGGACGCATGATGTTGAAAACTAAAGTGTGCAGCATCTGCGCTGCTGCTACATGCTAAAACAATACTACGGATTGTCTCGGCTTAAAAATTCTTAGTATTACAGTTTACAATGCCTAAAAATTATGCCCAGTTTTCTATGTGGAAATCATTAAGTGTCTGATTTAAAGTTTACTTAAGTCTATATTCTAGGCTTCTACCGTAAACTTAGAAAGCATTGGATTTTGGTTTCCAAAATCTGCACTGTTGTTGAATAAGTTTGTTCCAGCAATTACTATATCTAGGAGAAATGCCCGATTTTAGTTCTGTTTATATGTCCTTATAAGGCTATGTTGAATCTGAAACAAGCAGTACCTTCACTTCAGTCTTTTATCCCCTCTTAGCATGTATTCTGCTGTTATTGCCGATCTTGATCTTTGTCTCAAAAATATAATATATGGAAAAACTTCTGGCATCTTCCTCTGTTTTTTATTACTTCCACATATCCTATTGTTTCCCTGCTTCTGGTTTTTGTCGATATTGGCCTGTCATACTGTCACTAGTTGCACTGATGTCGTAGACACCTTTCTACACATCACGATTAATTCATACTTCATTAAAAAAACATTATGCTGATATATCCCAAAAATTCTCACTTCTTTTTAATGTTGCTGCGAGGATAAGAACAAAACTGGAACAACCACGCGAACCTGCAGAGCTTAAAGCACGATGGCTTGCATGTATTGAGAGGAGGAAAGGGTGGGATCAGCGCATGTTACAATTGAGTGCACCTCTACATCTCAAAGCCCTATGTTACCAGAAAAGTGTCCGAGCACCACCAAAAAACAGTTGCAACTGATAAAGGTGATCGGTTGGCAGCTATACTCTCGTCGGGCCCATGGCAACTGAGTTCCTATTCAAGTCTACGCCAAGTAAGAAATGCTGGAGCAGGGACAGGGCGTCAAAGGGAGGAAGATTATATAAAAATATATACTAAGCCCAAAAACAGCAACTGGAGTCTACTGTAGTCATTTGCACTCTCTTACGTACTCAGGCAAAGCAGCGCTCACAGCTCGCCTGACAGGAATAGACAGCCCACATCTGCATCTACCGAGTGCTACTATGAACATCATTTCTAAAAGCAGCTGCTTAAAAATGTTTCTATCAATGTGGATGCCTCCAAGGGTAAGGATAAAAGTATCAACAAAATCCATGGTGCTCTCATAGACTCTCCGGTCGTCTCATCGAAGACGGAATACCAAGGCGCTTTTCTAGGCCTTCTGGAAAAAGTAACACCTACAGGCTATCACGCCTTGAAAGTAACACCCGGCCAGCGAGCCACAGGCTATATGCCTTGAAAGAAAGCACCGGTCAACAAGCCACAGGCTATATGCCTTGAAAGAAAGCACCGGCCAACGAGCCGCAGGCTATATGCCTTGAAAGAAAGCACCGGCCAGCGAGCCGCAGGCTATATGCCTTGAAAGAAAGCACGGCCAACGAGCCGCAGGCTATATGCCTTGAAAGAAAGCACCGGCCAACGAGCCGCATGCTATATGCCTTGAAAGAAAGCACCGGCCATCGAGCCAACAAAAAAAACCCATCTCTGGACCCATCAGGAGCTCTGGTCGCCTGTAATGGGTGCATTGTTAGGTGTGGGACGCCGCACCATACTTGAATCACAAGTACCATCCTTTGGCTAGCATAAGCAAAGTTGGGAAAATATATTATCTCTATTCTCCTTTTAAGGGAATTATCATCCTTTGGCTAGTAAAAGCAAAGACTTAGTCATCATATTATTTCACCCTTTCAAAAAGGGAATGGTTCTTATTAAGAGAACCATTGGTCTTCTTTATGAAGATCTTATTATGGACTTCTGGACTTCTGGATTTCTGGCCTTGTTAAGTATTATATATCAGAACATCAGGGGATCCATCCATCAAGATATATTATCTCGAAGATTATGTCCCAGAATTTCCAATTTGTCAAATTCAGAAGAAAGACACTTGTGGGACTTTTGATTGTACTAATTGTACCGACTTTTTGTAAGTTCATGTTTCTTTGTAAAGCTAAAAAAAGAACTTGTGGACTAGGAGATAGGAGAAAGGAACAAAAAGAATGTAAATTTCTATCTCTCTTTTTGTAAGTTCCACTTTTTTAAGTACCAAAAAGTAGAACTTGTGGGACTGATGAGAAGGGCAAGAATGTGACAAGGACAAAAAGGTCAAAGCGGTCCAGACCTTAGACCCCGGCCCAGACCCTGAGCCTCCGTCAGGACCCTGTCCGAGCTCCAATTGGGATGCCAAGCATCAATCCGGGTCCTAGGCCCCATGGTCGGGTCCCATACTCCGGCCCCACACTCTATGACCGGGTCCCACACCCCGGCCCTGCCCCCCATGGCCGGGTCCCATATCCCGGCCCCGTGCTCCATGACCGGGTCCCGCATCCCACACTTTGGGACCGGAAGGCTTTACAAGGAGAAACATGCCTAAGCTAGGAGGGTTGCTCTAATAAAGCAATGCCACATGTACAAGGATGGAGAGATAGACTTCACCCAGAAAGTCTATAAATAGAGATAGGAGTCTCATTTGTAAGAGGACACAACATTAGAATAGAGAAAGTTCTAAAAAAAGCTCTCTAGGATTGTAATACTAGAGAAAGGAATAACGATATTGTTAAGAAGTGGTTGTAGGCCGAATTATTGGCCGAACCACTATAACTCTCGGTGTTCTATTCGTTTGTGAGATTGGAGGGACCAATTATACGATTTCACCTACCATTTAGCATTGCCGCCATCTTTAGCCGGAGTCCACAGTGTGTTCCATGTGTCTATGGTAAGGAAGTATGTACCGGATCCGTCTCATGTCATTGAGTTTGGTCCACTTCAGCTGAGGGAGAACTTCACTTATGAAGTAGCTCCTATGAGGATTTTGGCTCGTGATGTTCGTAAGCTTCCGAGTAAAACCATGCCCTTGGTTAAGATTCAGTGGTCGGGTCAATCTGAGGAAGAGGCGACTTAAGAGCTTGAGAGTGAAGTGCGATCCAAGTTTCCCGCCCTCTTCGAGCAGTAGGTACGTTTAATTTCGAGGATGAAATTCTTTTAAGGGGGAGGTGATGTTATAACCCAAAGTTTTGTTACAGAATTTATTTCGTCGCGATGTTATATAAGTTGGGTTATTTTGAATTTAGGACATGGATGTCCTAAGGAGGAAAGGCAAGGGCGAGGAGGTCATTCTCCAATTGTTATTTTGGTAAGGGAATTTATTAGTTATTAATGAGATATTAATACCCTCTTCTATACGTGAATCTAGTCACATTCTCAATCTTCAACCTCATTCCCGTACTGCTTTCAAAATTGACGACGCTCCTCTCTCTCATCTCTCTCTGTGTTTCTCATCCCCATCTCGATTTGTGAAGTGTTGTTGTGCCAGTTTGGAATTTGAATCTCTATTGTGGATTGCTCCTCCCCTGTGAATTCCGAGTTGGGTTAAGTAATTGTCTCCGCATTTTCAGTCGATTTCTCCTACGGTTGGCGTCTCTGCGATCTCGCTGTCAGATTCAGAGCTTGGAAATTGCGTTCCGGTTTCTGCTCGTTGGTTGAGTTTCTGTACCAAAATTGTTTCGTCTCTACTAGTTCAAGGTAGTTGGCAAGTGGAGTCGATCCGTGTGTTCGCCTATGGGGAGTTTATAATCTAAGTTTATTAATGGATGAATTACTTTGCGTTTGTGACTGTTTTCTATCCGATTTGCTGTGGTTCTACTCACTTAAAACCCCCATAGTAGTTTTCGAACACAACTCTGAATTTACAATGCAAATTGGTGCTTTTGGTGCCTCTGTTCGTGTGCAATTCGTTTTTGAAAATTCTGTATTTTGCCATGTCCGAACGTCTGACCGAACATTGATGTTCGGACAGACCCTTAATTTTTCTTCCGAGTTCGACTTGCGTTCGAACACAAGTCGAACACCTTCGGTTTCTTATCTGATTTCAATTCTACTTACGTCCGAACACAAGTCGGACACCTCCGGTTTCTCATCTGATTTCAGTTTGACTTATGTTCGAACATTGACGTTCGGAGATCTTAATTTTCCTTCCGATTTCAGTTCGACTTGCGTCTGAACACAAGTCGGACACCTCCGGTTTCTCATCTGATTTCAGTTCGACTTGCGTCCGAACACAAGTCGGACACCTCCGGTTTCTCATCTGATTTCAGTTTGACTTGCATCCGAACACAAGTTGGACACCTCCGGATTGTCAACTGATTTATGTTCGACTTGCGTCCGAACATGGGTGTCCGAACACAAGTCGGACACCTCCGGTTTCTCATCTGATTTCAGTTCGACTTGTGTCCGAACACAAGTCGGACATCTCCGGTTTCTCATCTGATTTCAGTTCGACTTGCATCCGAACACAAGTTGGACACGTCCGGATTCTCATCTAATTTATGTTCCGACTTGCGTCCGAACATGGGTGTCTGGACATAAGTTCGGACATTTTGTTTTCTGCTCCTTTTGAGTCTCGACTTGGGTCCGAACTTCGACGTTCGGACACAAGGTCGGACACACCTCTGTTTTCGCCTAAACATGCTCGTTTGAGCTCCGTTTTGACTTCCGTTTGCGGGGTTGAATTCCTCATCTCATAACTAAGCTTTCTAAATGCTTTGTGGTGCAATTGGTGCACACGTGCTTATGTTTATTTAAGCTTCTATTTTGGGACCTAGTATCTTTGTATCTGAACCGTGGGTGGCTGGTTTAGCTATCTCGGTTCACGTTGCATAGGACGTCCTTCTGTTTGCCACGGGTGCTTCCCGTTCTGTTCACAGGTGTCTCACCTATTCTGTTCATGAGTGATGTTTTCTTGTTCTGTTCACGGATTCTATCCGTTCTGTCAGACTACTTTGATGACTAGTGTCCTGTTCTATTTGTGAATATGAATACTCTGAATTCCGTTTAGTCCGGTTGGATGGACTTCTGTTGCTGGTTTTGCTAAGGAATTTATCTTTCCCTTCTGTTTAAACCTCTGAATTTATACTCAGTTTTGCAAATGTTTTGAGCATGCTGGTTGATGAAGTTTGTCATCTACTGGGCATGGTTGTGTGCTCACTCCCCTACTCTTACTAACTTTGCAGATTGATCAGCGAGGATCGCTCTTGTTTCCGGAGCTTAGCTAGTTATCTTATTTGATTATTCATACTATTTCGATCATGATGTGTAGCCTACGGGCCTTAGTCACTTTGACTCTTCCGCTTTTGATCTCTAATTTGACAACCACATTGTATTTGTAGTTTAAAGATATTTCTGTTACACTTTGATTCTTCTTTCATACAAGTATCGTTTGGGCCTTATTTGCGAACGTTGGTTTAGAGCCTTGTGTTATTAGGTAGTAATACGCGGCGTGTGACGCCCCTAACTCCTAGGCCATGTGAAAACAGAACGTGTATAAGATTGATTTGTCTTTCAGTTTTGTCTGCATTTGTATATATGATAATAAATTCAGTGGTGCAGTTATCAATCATCCCACTTATGAGAAAGATCTCTAGGCATTGGTGCAGTGCGTGGGAAAGTGGAAAGATGACTTAGTGAGCGAGGAAATGATTGTGCATAATTCTCATAGGCCAACCTATGCCTTTCAATATACAGAAATCACGAAAGGAGCGTTGGATGGGATTTATGCAGCAGTTCCATCTGATTAGCTGGTGTGGGAAAGATGCCAATTATATATATGTAGCGCTTATTTCTACTAGATTGTCTTTCAGTGTTGTCTTTCAGTTTCGGGTCATTTCGGGTTTGGGTCATTTTGGGTTTACCAAAGAGGGTTTCGGGTTTATTATATTTCAATATTTTCGGGTTTTGGTCATGTTTCGGGTTCAGATAAAACGGACGGGTTTTCTGGGGGGTCAAAATTTGATAGCTCTAGTTCCAACCAATAAACTAAGCACTGCTCCAAGGTTCCAACCAAACTAAGCACTACTCTAAGGTTCCAACCAAACTAACATTGCTAGCCTAAATACTCTAACAGTCAAACGTAACTAACCTACCTTACTCTAATAATTCCAACACAAGTAATTAAGATAGTAGTTATTTATATAACATCAACAACTCATGACATTTTAATTTATTACAAAAAACTAAAATTTAATTACTTACTTGTTTTAAGTTGTGCAGATGGGAAAGGTCGGAGACTGCTTTCATGATGGGCAAGGAAATACTGGTACGAAGTCGATTGAATATGCGGAAGACCTGACAAAGAAAAGTTAAGATTAATTGTTACACACAAACAACAAATAATTGAAGTTAATTAATAAGACTAATACAATTCTAGAAAAGATTTGGCATGACCTTTGCGTAATCATGCTAATCCCTGTTTATCATTAAGCATTCACCAATATCTTATTTACCACGACAAACAAATTCAACAATTGGCAACATCCATCCTTAATCGCAAACAACACAATTTTCCACTCAGGTATTTTATCGAACACTGTATGCATAACTAATTAACTAACTGAACAATATAACTATATACTATTATCCACACACAACTAAATTAGAAATAACAACTACATTACAACATATTTTACAAATAAATATTTCCATAATTATGCCAAATACAACTTACAAATTTGGAATAAATATGCTAACTTTTTTTGCAGCTTGTGTGCGGCCTGGTTCGAATCTTGCGACGACCGGCAGCTCACGCGGTATGTCACACTAAGCAGCCAGCTCCGATCAGTGGCTTAATGAAATGGCCTAACCAGATGAGCAACTGGAACAAGACCAAACCGAAATGAGCAAATGAACCACAAAGCATAACAAAATTTCAGATTCCGTAAAGAATGATTTCTCCAATTGCATTTCTGGTCACAATTTTTTCATAATCATCATTTTACCCCAATTTTCAAGAAACCTTAATTTCATCAATTCAATTTTTTTTTCCATTTCAATTAAACTTTAATTCCAAACCTAAATCTGTAATTCAAGTTCACAAATAATCCCTTGTTATTTACGGAATCATAAAAATATACAAGTTAATCCTAAATTTTGCAATAATTTAAAACCCTAAATTTATAATCGTAACCCTAAACTACACAGATTTAAACCCCCAATTCATAAATTAGTAACCCTAAACAACACAGATTTCACCCCCAATTTCTAATTGCATATCTAAAATTTTTATTCATATCAAAGACTAACACACCCTAAAAATCGCACTAATCCAACAATCAAAATAAATCAGTTTCGAATCTACTTCAATACAACTAACTTTTCAATTAACCAAACGATAATTCGAAGTTAGAAATTGTAACCTCATTTTTCTGTACAGGTCGCATATATAGCGATGTCTGCGAACCGGTGTGCTATGGTGACAGCGACAGAGGTGGAGCTGGTGGCGTGCGCAGAGAAGAAGATGGCGGTGGCGGTGGCAGTCGTAGGTGTCGCACTCGAAATCGCCGTTGTCTGCTCTTCGCACACAGAGAGGGTTAGCTAGTTGAGGAGGAAGAAGGAGGGAGTTACGCGACTGGGTTTATTATAGGGTCCTATTGTAACACCCCTACCGCTAATCCTATGCTTACCGTCCAATCATCCTCTAAATCCTATCAGTGCGCAGCGGAAATACTACACTACTACGGCGGGTGAACAATGCCGCTAACTGCCCATACGATTAGCAAGGCTTACCTTACTTACAGTCACGGTCTGATGTTCAATAATATACCGAGCTACTAAAACAAACTTACCAATTACAAAATACCATGCGCTTACATTAAAGGGTTACCGAGTATTCAAAGTAGTTAATTACATCCTTCCACTAGTCTCCAAAAATAATGAGTCTAGAACAACCACTCATCTATACCAATTCCCATTATATAATATCCAAAAAGGTGTACCCCATGGTACACCGGCTAATCAAAATCTCCAGCCATGTACTACTTAGTACACCATTCATAATCCATTGTTTACATCCCAAAAAGAAGACAAGAAAATAAACTAAGTCTTCCACAGCTTCATCCCTCTCTTGCACCTGCATTCATATTAAAAACGGTGCCCCAAGGGGCTCAGCATATAGCTGCATATGAACTCCGCATATACCGAGTGCTAACAAGGGCACGCCGACTATTTGGCGACCACTGAACATGCTTGTTCATTAATTTCATACATACATGCTTTGCATACAATCATACATTCATGCTCAATACAATTTACAAATCAAGGCAACATTACAATATCATACACCATACTTACCTTCACAAGGGTTAGCCAAATTAAGCATCCGGGTTAATCGGAATGCTATTTACTCTTTTACTCATTTCACTTTACTTATTCTTACTTACACTTACTTACTTACATTTACTTTACTTACTTACTTATGCTCAAGTTAAGTCGGTATGACCTCCGGCCCGGGGACTACTCCGTCCCACCACCGGGATTTACTTAACTCACCAATCCGGGATGCTACCCATTTAAGGGATTTGGGCCACGGACCAGTTTAAGAGTCAGGAATCGGATCCAACCTCTTGTGTCTCCTCATCCTCACGCGTGGCCGAAACTATATCGGACTTCTACTCATTCCAATTTAATTGCCAATTTAAGTTAGAGTGGTTAGCTTGTTAGGAATAAGTTAGAAGTCCAAACACAATAATAAACGGTTACAATACAATACAACATACATACAAGCACTCATATTCATCCATACATTTCATGAATTATACAAACTAAAATTTAAAGAGAATATACAACATACAACACTACATATTCACAAGTAAGCATATTAACTCCGATTCGTGCATTTATCTTATTTGGTGATCAATTAGCACACAACACACAAATCAGAGTAACCAAGGTAGCATACGGGGCATGAGGAATTCATACCATTCACCGTGTACTCGTGTCCCAACTTTCCTTCGGTGCTCACAAATCAAGTCCTATTATATAGATACAATTGAATGATGAATCTAACTACAATTACTTAACTCGTGTTCCTATTACTTTCCTACTCTTACTTACTATGTCTTGCAATTCTTTTACTTACACACCACTTACTTATTTTTCATTACCTTAAGTTTTAATTTCTTACTTAACATAGGTTTACTTTCATACATGTATATATGTATATGTGGGTGTACATATATATATATATAATTATTATTTAAAATAATTTTCTTTTTTTATTTTATTATTTTTTTTTTGACCGGACCGGACTTGCGACCGACCTTGCAAGTCCGGTCCATTCCAGTAGCTATCCAAACGGAAATTTCTGGCTCGACCGAACTTGCAAGTCCGGTCGCAAGTTCGGTCCATTCCAGTAGCTTGCATTACGAAAATTTTTCTGGCCGACCGAACTTGCAAGTCCGGTCGCAAGTTCGGTCCATTCCAGAAGGTTTCATCTGGGAATTTTTTTGCTCCGACCGAACTTGCAAGTCCGGTCGCAAGTCCGGTCGATTCCAGTAGGTTTCAGACGGGGGAAATTTTCTGGTCCGACCGAACTTGCAAGTCCGGTCGATTCCAGAAGCTTTCCCGTCTTTGTAAGTCTGGGCTCGACCCAACTTGCAAGTCCGGTCGCAAGTTCGGTCCGGCCTAGTACTTCAGTTTTAAATTCTGTTTTCGATCCCCTCTTTTACCCATTACTTCCCCATTGTTCCTACACTTATTCCCACATGTTATAACACTAATTAAACATCCTAATACACCTTAGTTCATTCCTTAACTCCTTACACATTTCTATACTCATTCACTCACATAATTTTCCAAATTTCATACAACACTCACACTAGTTTCTTCTCTAGTTGCATTTTGCTACAGATTTCTCTTCTAACTCACCCCAACTACAACTCCCTCTTCTAATGACATTTCTAACACTCCTAATGCATTACACACCTCTCATAACTTACCCTCCAAACTAACTCAATTAAAATCGGTTGCAACATAATGAAACAGTGCACTAATCCTAATACGACCAAGCTCGATCCCAATGCAACAGTACACCTATCCTAGTACGACTCGAGACGGCGCCAAATGAAGCAGTGCACTAATCATAATACGACCAAGCTCGATCCCAATGCAACAGTACACCTATCCTAGTACGACTCGATCTAATCTTCTATTCTACCTTACATGGTTTCAGACACAGAGTTTCACGAAAGTAGAGAGGGAGAGAGAGAGCTTCTGTTAGAATCGAGTGCGAGTTTGATTGCCAAATATCGCGTGTCTTATTTCATGGGGGTACACCCATATTTATAGTTTTTTGGGCCTGGTCCCTTTTGTGCCAGCCTGTATTTTACATGTTTAAGTACAGTTCTACCCTCTCTTTAGTATCTTTGACCGACCACAAGCGGCCGGTCAGGTGATGCTCTGTTTCGCTTAAATCCCATTTTCATCCGGCGAAGGCGGCCGGATGCTCTATAAGCCTCTAATCTTATCTGGCAAAGGTGGCCGGATGCTCTATAAGCCTCTAATCTCATCCGGCAAAGGCGGCCGGATGCTTTATGTCTCCTACTTTGGTCCGGCACCATTTCTTCCCTTCTCATCAGTCCCACAAGTTCTTTCTTTCTGAATTTCGGTGAAGAAAGAATAGAACTTCTGTGTCTTGTGTTTTGGTGAAAAATTTGTGACTTCTTGCGGCCTCTTTATCTCAGTCCCACAAGTTCTTTTTCTTCATGCGTGGAGAAAAAGGAACTTCTTTATCGGCCACGTGCGCAGCTCGTGACCTGGTGCATCTTGCCTTTTGAATTTTCCGCCCGTTATTGGTGTAGAATACGCAGGGCCTCTCTTTTGACTAGACATTGGAAGCGTCTTTGGGAAGCGCGCGGCCCTTTCTCTTCCCCTGTAAAAAAAGACGCTTTCGTTCGCACATATATATTTATTTGAGCGGGAAAAAATTTTCCCTTAAAGCCCAATCTTTCGAGTTCTTTCCTTTTTCCTCTTTCCTCTACTGGCCCGTTCCTTCGACCGTTCTTCTTCCCTCGCCTTCCTGTCGTCGTGTGCTACCTTGTCTTTCATCGCCGTCACCCTTCGATTTTTGCCAAGCTTGACAATGTCTTCCTCTTCTGCTAAACAGAGTAAGCTTGCTGCTGCCAAACAGAGTAAGCTTGCTGCCAAATTTCCGCCCGCTATTGAAGCGATTCAGGGCGCTCAGTCTCCTAACGGCTTTCGTCCTTCGTACCTGAAGCCCTTAAGGCCCTTTCGATCTGGGCGCCAGCCCTTTCCTTCTTCTCTCAATTACTCCACCCTCTGCGACTGCCTCGGGGGTGTCGAAGCTCCACTTGGCACACAAATCTTCTTGCCATCCTCTGATTCCCATCCTAACGACGATTTTGGTCGCGGGTACGTTGTCTACGCCGATTTCTTCCGGTCCGGTTTGACTATTCCCCCACACCCTTTCGTGCTAGGGTTTCTCCTTCGCCGGTGCTGCACCCTCGCTCACCTGCACCCGAAAGCCATTTCGCACCTCCAGGCTTTTGTTTCCCTTTGCGAGGATATCAAAATTCGGCCGGAGGGCACTGATTTCGTCCGATTTTTCACAGTCAGGAAGGATCCCGACAGCCTAACCCTCATAGCGAAGTCTGGGTACTCCCTTTTTGACTATAAGAAGGCCCACGAGTGGGGGTCGCGGTGGTTCATCGTCGTTCCTCCGTCCGGCCGAGTCTTGGGCGTCCCATACGCTGCTGAAGTTGGAAAAGGCCAGTTGATCAGCCCCGAAACCCCTCCGGCTGAAATCCCTATTGCGAAGATTCTAAGGGCAGTAAACAAGGAACTGCCGACTGTGGAGGCGTTTTTTACAAAAGAACGCTTGTCTTCACTGAAGACATATCATAGTAAGTGTCTTTATTTCTTAGCGTGAATTCTGTCGTTCCTTTCGGTCTCCTTATTGTTTGGATGTATTGTCTCAGACTTTTTCCAGAAAGGGGACAAAATCGGCCCCTTCCATAGCTGGAACTTCGTCACCTTTAAGAATGGGGGCGAAAAAATTAACTACTACGACACGCTGGATGCGGCTACTGATGCGGCCGAGCAGCTTTTGGAGAGCGCTGCTCCGGCAAAGCGCTCCAGGCGAGAAGTTGGGGATGACCAGGCCGGTCGTTTGAAAAAAAAGAAGAGGCTTGAATCTCCTGAAGGTGCTGACGCCGGGTTGTCAGGTACATGGCACGTGAGCCCCACGTCTGGGCGCCGTGTCCCCCTTCCCCTCACTCCTGGTTCAGGTTCTAACCTTGGTTCTCGCCTGGGGCGGGAGTCCGGTCATCCGACTCCTATTTGCGAGTTATTTCCTGATTTGACGGGTTACTTTTCCTCAGATCCTGCTCAGGAAAACACTCTGGAGGCCAGAGACTTCTGTGCTGGTCCCTCGGCTGGAGAAGGTTTTGTTCGCTTTTGCTGTCTTCTCCTGTCTTTTAAGTTTCCTTCTGTTTTGGTATTCTTTCTTCGGTGTCATTCTTCTGGTTCTAATTGTTTTTATCATTGGAGCAGCCGTTGCTCCTGCCAAGAAAAGATTAAAAAAGAAAACAGCATCAAAGCCGAAGGCTGTAGAGCCACAAACCTCTGGTGATCCTGAGGCTTCAGGGTCATTCTCTATTGACGTTGCTGCGGCCGTGGATGCGGCAAGGGAAATGGCAATGGAGTACCGGCAGGTGCCGGAAACCCTGAGCTTCGAAGCAAGCAAAGAGAGGATTATATTGCCTCTCCCATGCCGGAGGGTCCTGAGGCTCAGGATGAGCAGAGAGAAAGCCACATAGCTTCCTCCTCCTCTTCCCCTCCTCCTCCTGTTCAGGAGTCCTACACTGGTCCCTCCGAAAAGGAAGGGTGGTTTTATCATTGCGGGCAGCCTCTTCCTTTGATTACCTGCGATGCTGCCAAATATTCATCCATCTGGAAAGAGGCGATAAAGAGATCCAACCATCCAGACGGGATCTTTGCCCCTCCGGCAACCTTCACTGCTACCAAGAAAAGGCTGCGGATCGGGGATGGGGGGGCGGATGCCATCATGCGGCATTCCATCCCAGCAAATGAAGCATTTGACATGTTGTGGGGGGGAATCTTTCAGGTTGACATTCACGTCACTTCTGTGCTTCTTTTTGTTTCATTTTTGGGTTTCCTGAACTTATGCATTGTATATATTTTTTTAGGTGATGTCCATGGCCCAAAGTGCTGAGGTTCACTTTGGCAACCTTCAATCCAGGCTTCGCTACGAGGAAAGCCGAGCCAATAGAGTTGAAGAAGAACTGAAGCTGTCCCGCTCTTCTCACGACGCTTATATTGACCAGGTTGAATATGAGATTGATTACAAGGCAAAGGAGAGGACCGAGGCAATCAATAGAGACCTGCAGTTGTCCCGGCGAGAATGCGAACGCCAGCGTGACGAGTACGAGCTGCAGCTGAAGAAACTCCGAGAAGAGAACTTTTCTCTAAGAAGCCGGATCAAAGAGGCTGATAATACATTGATAGAGGTATGAAATCATTCCTCGTTTCCCTTTAAGGATAAGCTAATTTGGTTCTTCTTTGACCTGGACATTATGCTGGATCAGGTACGGTCCATGCACCGGAACGAAGTGAACAATCTTCAGAGCGTGGTAAACAAACTTTAGGCTGAGAAGACCTTTTTCTATCAGGAGGGGAACTCTTTTAAGCAGGAGGCTGGAGCGCTTGGGCTGGAGAAGCAAGCTCTTCAACGTGAGAATGAAGCTCTCGTGAAAGAAAAAGAGAAGCTTATGCAAGAACTTGACTGCCTGCTGGAAGAAAAGGCCGCGCTGGAAGAGCAGTCTAGGTCTTCCTTTAATCAAGAGAAGCAGTCTCTGCTCCGGGATTGTTCTCTTTTGGAAGAAGAGAAGAAAACTCTTGCTGCGGATAAAGCCGCCCTGATAGAAGAGAGGGCGAGGCTGGAAGAAAAAGTGAGAGAGCTGGAGGAAGCTAAGTCTCGCTCTCAAGCCGAGAGTACCGAGCCATTAGGTCATGGTAAACTTTTCAGGCCTTCAACTTTTTCCTCCTTCGTTTTTGGCCCTTTCTTCTTCTTACTCTTTTTGGTTCCGGCCAGGCATGAGTGCTGCCAACTTACTGAAGCACGTCACCCAGTTGAGTGGACGGATAGCCCGTGCAAAGGAGGAGCTGTCTTCTGCCAATTGTGAACGTGACAAGTACCGAGCCCAAGTCCTGACTCTTGAATCTCAGGTGGCCAGGCTTAAGTCGTTTTCTCGGCAATCTCAGGAGGAGATACAGAGGCAAGGCACCATTAATGCCCATCTAAAGGAGTCCTTCGCTTCTCAGTGCCGCCGGATAGTCGACATTTGCCAGCAAATTGTCTCGGATCACTCTCTCGAAAAAGGAGAGTTGTTGGATGATGATTTGTACAACAAGCTGGAGTTCAAGGCTGTTGCCCAGAAGTCCAACTTCTTTTTGGAACTTGAGAGGTTCTGCCGCACCCCTGGGGAGACGTGTTTTGGCACCGACCAAATCTCATTCCTTCCAGCCGGAAGCAACATCCTGCCGTCCGCCGGAGGGATGCAACATCTTTCCAAGAAGTCCAAATCTGATGAGAGCGTGGCCGGTAGTGGTGATAGAGTAGCTGCAGAAAAGATAGAATAGGAGAAGTTTTTTTTTTTTAGAAAGACTTCGGCATGTATTCTTTGTGTCTTGCTGAATGATCATACTTTTGTATCTGTTTCTACCCCATACTTTGGGAGGAATATAATCTATATTTTTTCTCCGCCGGAGTATCTCTTTTCAGCTAAGTTCCCTATTGCGGTGACATCTTTTCCTCTTTCTTTTAACGACGCTCGTATGATTATCTTATGCAAGTTATGCCAGTTTGGCATTTATTCTTTATAACATGATGAGCTTACGGTTTTCCGGCCGGATCTTTTTCCTTTCGATGTATGGTCATCTTATGGCTCTTAGCCAATTTTTTAGGATATGGGGTATAGGAAACTGCGGTCTGTTGACCGATGCCTAGGTTGGCCGGATGTTTCTTTCAAGGCATGATAGCCTGCGGCTCGTTGGCCGGTGCTTACTTTCAAGGCATGATAGCCTGCGGCTCGTTGGCCGGTGCTTACTTTTCAAGGCATGATAGCCTGCGGCTCGTTGGCCGGTGCTTACTTTCAAGGCATGATAGCCTGCGGCTCGTTGGCCGGATGTTTCTTTCAAGGCATGATAGCCTGCGGCTCGTTGGCCGGATGTTTCTTTCAAGGCATGATAGCCTGCGGCTCGTTGGCCGGTGCTTTCTTTCAAGGCATGATAGCCTGCGGCTCGTTGGCCGGTGCTTCTTTTCAAGGCATGATAGCCTGCGGCTCGTTGGCCGGTGCTTTCTTTCAAGGCATGATAGCCTGCGGCTCGTTGGCCGGGTTTCTTTCAAGGCATGATAGCCTGCGGCTCGTTGGCCGGTGTTTTCTTTCAAGGCATGATAGCCTGCGGCTCGTTGGCCGGTGCTTCTTTCAAGGCATGATAGCCTGCGGCTCGTTGGCCGTGCTTACTTTTCAAGGCATGATAGCCTGCGGCTCGTTGGCCGGTGTTTCTTCTTTCAAGGCATGATAGCCTGCGGCTCGTTGGCCGGTGCTTTCTTTCACTTCTTTTCAAAAAAGATCATACTTTTTATTGAAGAATCGTAAATTTTACACAGAACTTTTTAGACATTCTCCATGCCAAGAATGCGGCAATTCGTACCCTTCACCATTTTTCAGGCGGTATGAAGCTCGTCCCGTCCTCTGGTGTATGATGTATGGTCCTTCCCATTGAGGTTCCAGCTTCTTGGGCTGTTTAACTTCTCGGAGAACTAACTCTCCTGGGGCGAAACTTCGCTCCTTTATCCTTTGGTTGAAATATCGCTCTACCTTGGATTTATCTTTGCCATTCTTACTGCGGCGGCCATCCTAGTTTCTTCGAGAAGGTCCAGGTGGTCTGTACTCCCAGATTGTTGACTTCTTCATCATATGATTCCCTTATGGATGGCACCACAATTTCCGCCGGAATGAGCTTCCAATCCATAAGTCAGCCTGTAGGCGTCTCTCCTGTCGGCCCCCTTTCCGTTGTTCTGTATGACCAAAGGACCTGGGGTAGCAATTCTGCCCACTTTCCTTTTTTCTCATCGAGTTTCTTTTTTACTCTTTGCTTTACTATTGCCCATTCACATTCTCGACCTGCCCATTTGCCTGAGGGTGAGCCACTGATGCAAATCTTAAGTCGATCTTCCATTCTTCACAGAATTCCCGGAAGCTTTCGCAATTGAATGTGCTCCATTATCAGTTATTATTGCCTTTGGTATGCCAAACCTGCACACCACATACTTCCAGATGAACTCTTGTGATTTCCTGGCCGTGATGGAGATAGTGGGCATTGCCTCGACCCCTTTTGAAGTAGTCAATGGCAACGTACATGAATTTGAACCTCCCTGGCGAGGCCTCCGGAAATGGCCCCACAATGTCCAACCCCCACATAGCAAAGGGAATTGGGCAGAGAATGGATTTTTGTTCTGCCGGAGGAGTATGTATTTTGTTTCCATGCTCTTGACACTTGCGGCATTTTTGTATGTATTCTTTGCAATGCTCCATCATTTTCGGCCAAAAGTATCCAAGCCTCAAGATTTTGTGGGTTGTGGTTCTTTCCCCCTGGTGATTTCCACAGATCCCCTCATGCACCTCTTTTATTAGTTCTGCCCCTTCGGCCGTGGTAACACATTTTAATGCTGGCCTCGCAAAAGATCGCTTATAGAGCTGGTTATTTTCAATAAAAAATGATGCAGCCCGCCTTTTTACTGTCCTGGCTTCCTTTTCCTCTTCCGGCAACTTTCCCTGCCGGATGTAGTCTATGATCGGGGTCATCCAAGACTCTACTTTATCATTTGGTTCTAGGGTAAACACTTGAGCCCCGTCTACGCTTGATGTAGCCTTGACTCCAACCATACCTCATTGGGTACTTTTTCGGCCATACTTGCCAACTTTGCCAAGGCTTCAAACATTTTCCTCACGAGGGAGATGCTTCAACTCACATTTGGAATTCGCTTTTAGTTCCTGGACTTTGAGCAAGTACTTCCATAACTTTTCTTCTTTGACCTCATAGATGTTGTCGCTTTGTCTCGTTACCAACATGGAATCCGAGTATACTTCCAATTCTGCGAAATTTTTTTTTAAAAAAAATTCTATGAGGTTTATTTTCAATAAGACTTTATAGAAAGGAAAAAATAGAGAAAGTATCTTCCTATGGAACCTGTTGCCCCTAGGGCGGTAGCCACTTCCAAGCCCCAAATGAGGGCTTCGTATTCAGCTTCATTGTTGGTGACATCGAAATCTAGCCGGAAGGCATAATTTAGATTTTGTCCATCCGGCGTTTGCACTACTATTCCGGCTCCTGCTCCACTTTTGCATCGGGCTCCGTCAACCAAGATAGTGTATGAGTTTTGGAGTTGTTTCTCTTCTTTTGCAAAGTTTGTCTCCGTTATGAAGTCCGCTAAGGCCTGTGCCTTAATCGCTGTTCTGGGTAAGAAGTGGATTTCATATTGTGTTAGCTCCACTGTCCAGCTCACCATCCGGCCGGAGGCGTTTGGATTGTTAGCTATTTGTTTGAGTGGCCAGTTGGTTCTGACAAAGATTCGATGCGACTGAAAGTAGGGCCGTAACTCCTTGATGCCACCACTAACGCAAACAAGATTTTCTCTATATTTGTATATCGTCCCTCTGTTGGACTCAAAATTTTGCCAGTGTAATAGACTGGTATCTCCCTTTTTTCCTCCATAATCAGGACAGCTGCGACTGCCCAGTCTGTCGCGGATAAGTAAAGGTAGAGATCCTGGCCTGGGGCGGGCACACCCAACTTAGGCAAGTCCCGAAGCATCTCTTTGATCCTCTCGAATGCATCTATGCACTCTTGTCCCCATTGGAACTTGCTGTTCTTTCTCAGGATATTGAAGAACGGGATCGATTTTTCCTGTAGCTTGGAACAAAATCTGCTTAACGCCGTGAGTCTCCCATTCAAGGCTTGGACATCTTTGATATTTCTTGGAGGGGAGAGGTTGAGGATATGGCCTGACTTTTTTCCGGATCGACCTCAATACCCCGCTGTCCAACAATAAACCCAAGAAACTTCCCCTTGGTTACACCAAACACACACTTTTCTGGATTCAGCTTGATTTGGTATCTGTCCAGAGTGTCAAATGTTTCCTCTAAGTCCTTCATGTGTTGTTCCTTTGACGGACTTTTAACAACTATATCATCAACGTAGGCTTCCACATTTCGAGCAATTTGCTGACAAAACACTTTGTCAATCATTCGTTGAAAAGTGGCCCCTGCATTCTTTAGGCCGAAAGGCATTACCCTGTAACAGAACGTTCCAGCTGAAGTAATGAAGGAAGTTTTTTCCGAATCGTCCTCTTTCATTTTTATTTGATTATAGCCGGAGAAAGCATCCAGAAAACTTAACACAGAACTCTGGGCAGTTGAGACTACCAATCTATCTATCTATTGACGGCAGAGGATAAAAATCCTTAGGACATGCCTTATTTTAATCTGTGAAATCCACACACATTCTCCATTTTCCATTTGCTTTTTTTACCATGACAACATTAGCCAACCAGCGTGGATATGCAACCTCCCTGATGAATCCGGCTTTGAGGAGTTTTTGGACCTCGGTTCGTGCGGCCAAATCTCTTTCTTCCCCTATTACCCTTTTCCTTTGTCTGACCGCCGGATGTTTAGGGTCCACCCTGAGCTCATGCCGGATAACGCTTGGGTCTATACCAGGCATCTCGTCCGTGCTCCAAGCGAATGTTGCCCTTCTTTTTTCCAGGAACCTCATTAAGTGAGTTTGCTCTCCACTGTCAAACGCAGTTCCTATTTTAAAAAATTTAGAAGGGTCAGTTTTTAAATGTACCTCTCTGGGGGGATCTTGGGTTGTTCGACATTCTTCCTCTTCTTGATCCGGCCCTGAGGAGGAAGGTAACCTTCCCTTGAACTCCTTGTCTGATCCCACAGTTTTGACCACCTCCTCACTAGGAAGGCTGTCCATGATACGGACTTCACACATTCGGGCCATCTTTTGGCTTCCTCTTATCGTGACTACCTTCCCACTTGAGGTTAAGTACTTCATTTTTAAGTGATGAGTGTTGTGGATGGCTTTGAAAGCATTGATCCCTGGCCTCCCGAGGTACATGTTATATCCAGAAAGACCTGGCACAATAAAAGCTGTGAGCCTCTCTGTTCTCCTCTCATCTCCTTGGCCCAGGGTCATTGTGAAGTCTATACTGCCGGAGGACGTAGTAGAGACACCTCCCATAAATCCCCCTAGAACCGCCGAATAAGGCTTGATCTGGTCCTCAGACACCTCCAGCTTCTTAACTGCTTCGGCTGATATGACATTTGCTCCGGCCCCACTATCGATTAGAATTCCCTCCATCATCCGATCGTTTACTTGCGCACAAATGACAAGTGGATCGTTGTGTGGGTATAGGACTCCATCTTCATCTTCGTCGGAGAAGAAAATTGGAGGGAAGCCTTCCTTTTTGGCAACCTTCCTTTCTGGGAGTTCCTGATGCACTTGGTGAATGTGCCTTTTCCTTTCGTTAGGGGTTAGTGGTCCTACCTCCGAAAACAGCCCTGTGAGTTTTCTTAAAGAAACTTTTGTTAGCCTCCTTTCTCTTTTCCTTTTTAGAAAAGAGGGGGTCTTGCTGTAAACAGAATGCGGAGAAAATGTATGCTGTAAACAAAATGCACAAAAATGAAGATTCTACTCTTTTTATTTCGTAGCAGGATTTCTGACAACTTATTCTTATATGCTTAATTTTTAAGAAAACAACCTATGACTATCCTTGCTTCCTGAGACTTTTGTCTGAACCGAAAAAGGGAAGAACCTTTACTTTCCTTACAGACCTGTTATCATACCCACCGACTTGCCAGGGTTAAGCCTGGGATGAGCCTCTTCCTCCTGCCGCCCTTGCGATACACTCTGGGCGTTGCTCTGCTGACCGCCATACTGCTTTTGTGTTCCGGCCGGTTGCTTTCCCTTCTTCTTATTTTCCTCAATGACTGCGATTTCCATGGAATTCGCAGAATGCAACCGGAATTTCTCCCTGCGGCGGCTTCCTTGGCGGAGGAAGGTAACCCTCTCTTACTGCAGCAGCATATTTCCCTGGGTCAATGTAGACAACAGTCCTTGTCCCCTGGTACTGCGACCCTTGAGAGGAAGATCCGGCGGTTGACTTGCCATAATATGGCTTGTACCTTGATCCTCCTCTTCCGGCATTTCCCCCGAGTCCTTCCTTCTTCTCTGGTACCCCTACAGCTTTGAAACTATCGGCCAGCTCTCTAGCCTTGTTCTCGGCTATCTCAGATTTCAAAAAATCATGGATCATTTCAGCTAATTCTCCATGAGTCTTCGGCGCCTTTGTTGCGATTTTTCCAGCTAGCCGAGGCTGAGCCAGGCCATTCCCAAAGGCCTTAATCAAGATCTTTTCGTCTACATCATCGATTTCTGCAACTTTTTTGTGGAAGTGCTCTGCGTACTGCTTCACGGTTTCCCCTTTTCTCTGCTTAACGTCCATCAATTCTATTGTCTCCTTCTTAACTTTCTTACTAGCAGCGAAGTATTGCTGAAAATCTTCGGTCAATTGCTTGAAGCTCGTGATGGATTGCGGCGGTCTCGTGGAGATCCATCCCAATGCTCTCTTTGAAAGCGTTCTGGGGAACAGATTGCAGAGGGCGAGGGAGCTAATCCCCTGAGTGTTCATGGCAAACATGAACTTTTTGATATGCTAGGCGGGATCTCCAGTCCCGTCATATTTCTCAATTGTCGGGGCGACAAAGTGTGGCGGGAGTTTTGCCTTCCTTATTCGCTCCGAGAAGGGGTATAAGCTCATATCTATCTGATCATCTTCCTCCATCTCTCCTTCGTCAACGATTGAATTGTGCTTTCTATCCTTGCTCTCCTCGCCATTGCTGCCTCGGGAATCTCTGTTTTTCAGTTGCTCAATGGCCTCCGTCATTTCGTCCCATTTTTTTTGATACTCCTCGTCCCTTTGCATTAGCTCCTGCTGCAAGGTCTCATTTCCTTCTACGATTTTTTCGTCAATGGATCTGACCAACCCTTTTAGCATGTCCTCGAGGTCCCTTTTGGAGATGGCTTCTGGCATCTCCGAACTCATTCCTTCCTCAGAGCGATTGTTCGAGCGATCGTTCTCTTCGGTAACTTTCTTCAGTGTTTTCTTTGATCTCGGAGCCATCTCTCGTGTTTCGATCCTGCAAAAAACGTCATTAGTTACTTTATGATTTCCACTATGAATCGCCGTAGGTTACCTCCCTGCTTCTAGGTGGTCTCGTGGTTGCTTCTTGCTGTTCGTTTCCCACAGACGGCGCCTAATGAAACAGTGCACTAATCCTAATACGACCAAGCTCGATCCCAATGCAACAGTACACCTATCCTAGTACGACTCGAGACGGCGCCAAATGAAACAGTGCACTAATCCTAATACGACCAAGCTCGATCCCAATGCAACAGTACACCTATCCTAGTACGACTCGATCTAATCTTCTATCCTACCTTACCTAGTTTCAGACACAGAGTTTCGCGAAAGTAGAGAGGGAGAGAGAGAGCTTCTGTTAGAATCAAGTGCGAGTTTGATTGCCAAATATCGCGTGTCTTATTTCATGGGGGTACACCCTTATTTATAGTTTTTTGGGCCTGGTCCCTTTTGTGCCAGCCTGTATTTTACATGTTTAAGTACAGTTCTACCCTCTCTTTAGTATCTTTGACCGACCACAAGCGGCCGGTCAGGTGATGCTCTGTTTCGCTTAAATCCCATTTTCATCCGGCGAAGGCGGCCGGATGCTCTATAAGCCTCTAATCTTTTCTGGCAAAGGTGGCCGGATGCTCTATAAGCCTCTAATCTCATCCGGCAAAGGCGGCCGGATGCTTTATGTCTCCTACTTTGGTCCGGCACCATTTCTTCCCTTCTCACATAAGTTTTCCACCTAGTTTCTAACACACTAAGTGTTCTATTCCTAGGTAAATTTTGCCATAACCTCCCCTATATTTTATACTCTCACCACACTGTTTACACTCACATTTTAACACTTACTCCACCTGTTTATACACAACAACAATATCAATATACAAGGCTCCCATACATAATACCAACACTAAACACTACCAAAATTTCCTGCACACTACTTTTCATTCCCAATCTGTTTTCAATAAGTTTTACATATCTTTTAAAGGCTTAAAACATTCATATCCCCTTACACATTACACTACTAGTACATTACCATTTCCATTACTCATTTCAATCTTCTAAAAACTGTTACATACATATATATATACAAGTCTACACAAGAGAGCTTAATTTACCTTGTTTCTCCTTCTATTTTCTTTCTCTTCTTCTTGTTTCTTCCTTTCCTTCTTCCACCGATTTTTGCTACCCAACCCTTCTAACACTACAACCCATTCACATATACATTTCAATACATCATTTTAATACTAAAACTAACCTTAAACATTATTTGAGTTCTAATACACATTCTAGGGTTTAGAAGTTCCTTTACCTTGTAAGGGTGTGAATGAAGCTTGGAGTGGCTCAAGAACAATATTTCCAACTCCACCAACAAGCCAAAATCGGCTAGAACACAAGGAACAACAAGGGTTTAGTTTATGAATTTCGTTTTGCCAAGAAGGGCTGGAAAAAGATGGAGTTTTAGGAATATTTTTACCTCAATAGAACAAGGAGAAGGAGGGCCTTCTAATGGTGGTCTTGAAACTCCAAATGGGGCATACCCATGAAAACGAAAGTGTTGGTTTTCGAATTTTGGAAAGATGGAAATGTAGCTCTTGATGAGAGGATTCCAATGGTGGTATTGATAATTTTTGGAAAGGGGTTTGCTAGAAGTAAACAAGGGAAAGAAGGTGGTATTTTGTGAGGTTCTCTTTATTCTCAGTGGTCCGGGTGGAGAAGGAAATTCAAGAGAGGAGGGATATGGGTTTTACGTGAGAGAAGAGGAGGGAATGGGTAGAGGAGAGAGAGTGTGAGGTAGTAATAGGTTACTTTTTGCTTTTTAAATTCTATTGTCTTTTACAAATAAAGGAAGTTAAGTGTGTTGTGTGGGGATTGGAAATCGGACAGCACACAGACCCATAAGGGTTTGAAAAATTCTTTTTACATTATTGGACACATAAGTTTTGGTTATTTGTGTTTCTACCCCACACTTCCCGGTTTTGACAGTTTTTACTAATTTCTCGGTTTCTTGATTTTATTTGTTCTAAGCTTCACTAATATTTATTAATGATTATTTAGTTGACCAAAATTGTTACGAGTCTATTTGACCCGCTTAAAGACACGTTTTCCCGGTTACCTCGAAAAACGCGCTTTAATATTTATTAGTGATTTTAATCCATTTTAAGGATCCGTTTTCTCGGGATTTGTTCCCTCATGATTATTTACACTTCATTAAGCTTCTAAATTATTCATTAGCCTAATTAATCACTATTTTAATTACGGGGTATTTCAATCTAACCCCCTTAAGAAACTTTGCCCTCAAAGTTGCTCAAGGTTAATGGTTTAGGTATTCTACTCATTAGGCAAACCAATTGTCCTAATGTGTCTTACTACACCTATGAGGTGTTTACTTCCTTCCACATTACAAGCATACACAATTCAAGCATCATACACAATTCGCATACACAATCCATCATTTCCATTCATACCATTCCACAATACAACATTACCATTCACAATACACATTACACAAACATCATACATCGTACATACACATCCATTCACTACACATTACACATACATACACATCCATACCAAAATCACTTGCACTACATGTGCCATACAAAATGCAATGCTTACCCCGAAGCAATGCAAAAGCAAAAGGCTCTACCCCCCTTAAAAAGGGGTACGCCCCGTACCCGTATACTACATACTAGGCTAACTAGTCTATGAAAAGCTGTGGGTACTTAGCCTTCATGGCATCTTCCAACTCCCATGTCGCTTCTTCGACATCATGGTTTGACCATAGGACCTTCACCATTCGTATCGACTTATGGCGAGTGTCTCTGGTCTTCCTATCAAGGATTCTCACTGGAGTTTCCACATATCTCATGTTTGGCTCAATGGATAGTCTCTCTGGCTCTAGGACATGAAGGATCAGCCATGTACTTCTTGAGTTGTGACACATGAAATACATCATGGACGCGTCCCAAGTCCTCAGGTAGTGCTAACCTGTAGGCTACTGAACCAACTCTTTCGGTGATAGTGTTTGGCCCTACAAATTTTGGGCTCAACTTGCCCTTCTGACCAAATCGGAAGACACCCTTCATAGGTTAAACGCGGCAAGAACACTTGGTCGCCCACGGCGAACTCAAGGTCGCGTCGTCTCACATCCGCATAGGATTTCTTTCTATCTTGGGCTGCCTTCATATTAGTTCTAATCTGCTGAACTTCAGCTTGCACTTGCTCAAGGTACTCGGTCCTATGATGACCGCTTCACTCGACTCATCCCAACACAAGGGTGTACGGCAAGGTCTACGGTATAGAGCTTGGAAAGGCGACATCTTAATCGAAGCATGATAGCTATTATTGTAGGAAAACTCGATAAGATGAAGCTTATCTAACCAACTCCCCTGAAAGTCCAAGGCACATGCTCTAAGCATGTCCTCCAGTGTCTGGATGATCTTTTCTGTCTGACCGTCGGTCTGAGGATGGAAGGCGGTACTCAACTTCAATTCTGTACCCAACGCTTCCCTTGTAGCTCTCCAGTATCTGGAAAGAAACCTGGTGTCGCGGTCAGATACGATTGTTTTAGGGACTCCGTGATGTCTGATAATCTCCTTATCGAATAGCTCTACGAGCTTCACTACCTTCCAGGTGTCGTTCATCGGTATGAATCTGGCCACCTTGGTAAGGCGATCTACTACAACCCAGATCATGTTGAGTCCTCCCCTAGCAGGTGGGAGTCCTACAACAAAATCCATGGAGATATCATGAAACTTCCACTCCGGAACTGGCATCGATTGTACCATTCCGCCCGGTCTACGATGTTCAAATTTCACTTTTTGGCATGTTAAGCATCTCAATACAAATTTGTCACATCTGACTTCATTCCAGACCACCAGAAGTACCTCTTCATGTCTTTGTACATCTTGGAGGCTCCCGGATGGACTGACAATGTGGAACTGTGTGACTCTCGCAGGATGTGATCCCTTAGCTCAGCATTGCTTCGGGGGACGCATAGCCTGCCGTTCAACCGAATCAAACCATCTTCATGTAGCTTGAATTCACTTTTTCTTATCAAATGTACCATTCTCAATCTTTTGTCTGATTTCGGTTAGGTAAGGGTCGCTCAACTGAGCATCTCGCACCTCGTCAACCAAGCTAGAAGAAGCGAGTATCAAATGGAGCGAGTGTGCTCGACGGCTCAGGGCGTCGGCTACAACATTTTCCTTCCCTTCCTTATACTGTAAGTTGATGTCATAATCTGAAAGAAATTCCATCCATCTTCTCTGTCTCAAGTTGAGTTATTTCTGAGTGAATACATACTGTAAGCTCTTATGGTCGGAGTAGTAGATGGTGATGTACCCCATAGAGATAGTGTGTGTCGCCATATCTTCAAGGCGAAGTTAATGGCTCCTAACTCTAAGTCGTGAGTCAGGTAATTCTCCTCATGCTTTTTCAGCTGGCGGGAGGCGTAAGCTACAACCTTGCCATGCTGCATGAGTACGCATCCCATTCCTTTGCCTGATGCATCACAGTACACCTCAAATCCCTCTGTGCCCTCTGGAAGAGTAAGGATGGGCGCTGAGGTCAATGAGTCTTTAAGGCTCTGAAATGATAACTCGCACTGTCTGTCCATACAAACGGTGCATCTTTCTTCATCAGTGTAGTCATGGGCTTGGCGACTTTTGAAAAGTCCTTTACAAATCTCCGGTAGTAACCGGCTAGACCAAGAAAGCTCCAAATGTCGGTAACAGTCTTAGGTCTAGGCCATGATCGTACAGCTTCAATCTTAGAAGGGTCAACTGAGATACCCGCGCTCGAGATGACATGACCAAGGAATGATACCTGATCTAGCCAGAACTCGCATTCGGAGAACTTCGCATACAGTTGGTTCTCGCGCAGTGTCTCAAGCACTTTCCTCAAGTGAGTTTCATGTTCCTCTGCTGATTTAGAATAAACAAGGATGTCGTCGATGAAGACAACAACTGAAGTGTCCAACTGCTCACTGAATAAATGATTCATGAGATCCATGAATTTAGCTGGTGCATTTGACAAACCGAATGGCATCACTGTGAAGTCGTAGTGGCCATATCTGGTACGGAATGCCGTTTTCTCTATGTCTTGTTCCTTGATTGCAATCTGATGGTACCCAGAACGGAGGTCGATCTTGGAGAAGACTGAGGCTCCTTTCAACTGGTCGAATAGGTCATCGATGCGTGGCAATGGGTATTTGTTTTTGACTGTGACCGCATTCAGCTCGCGGTAGTCAATACAAAGGCGGAGACTACCGTCCTTCTTCTTCAAAAGAGGACCGGTGCTCCCAGGGTGATACGCTCGGGTGTATAAACCCTTTGTCAAGTAAGTCTTTTAACTGCTCCTTTAGTTCGGTCATTTCTGCAGGTGCCATGCGGTACGGTGCCCTAGCAATGGGACCGGTACCTGGCAAAAGATCAATCTCAAATTCCACTGCTCTCGGTGGTGGCATGCCGGGTAGCTCCTTAGGGAATACGTCGGGAAATTCGGATACAATGGTTACTTCATCATTGAACTCTGGATCTCTCTCCAGGTCTTGTACATAACACAAATATACTTCTTGGCCTTTCTGAGCTCCCCGGTACATAGCCATAGCAGATATGAGTGTGGTCGAAGGCTCTCTAGGTCTCTGGCGGTAAGATACGGTAACCCCAAAAGGACTCTTGAGCAGCAGTCGATGCTCGGCGCAAAGGATTCTACCCTTGTGCCGCTCCAACCAATTCATTCCAACGATAAGGTCGAATCCCAATCCGTTGAACTCGATGAAGGAAATGGGAAACGCTTCATTTTTTATTTCGATGGTGGCTGATTGATAATATTTGGTACACTTTACTCGCTCCTTCGATGGGAGAATAACCATGAAGTTCGGTAGCTCATCCGCATCTAGCTTCAACCTCTTCACAAAAGATGGTGATACAAAGGTGTGAGAGGCGCCGGAATCGAATAACACATTGGCATCAATGCCATTTACTGGGAATGTTCCCGTTAAGATAGTGCCGCTTCTGTCGGCTTGTGCTTCGGTGAGGATGCTCAGGTTACCTTCGGTACCGAGTCCCCGACCTATTGGATTCACAATTAGATAAGTATTGATGGTGGACACAAGTGGAATTAAATCAACACTGCTCTTTATTGATAAACCAACCATCATACATGCCGTGTCTCTAATACACGTTACTAACGGATTACATGACACTATGAATTTCAATACTTTCTAAAGGTAAGGTCCAGGCGTCCTGGTTTCATGTGTGTGGCATTGATTATTGCCGGTGCTGCCGTATTCAACTTGATCTTGTTGATCCCGTGATACAGCATCCTAGAGTTTACACCCATGATTAGGACATCTCCTGATCTCAATACCAATTTCTGTGCGAGGTCCACACGCTTCTGCTCGCTATACAGGAATACGGCGTCATCACCAATGGACCAAGACACTACGGGCACTCCTTGTTCAAGAGATTCCGTTGTCTCGTCCTTGTCTTGGTGTAAGTCAAGTCGTCCTTCTTTCTCATAGAAGTTGACGATACAGAGGTCCGCTTCAAGTGCGGGGATCGGTTCATGTTCGCATTGTTGTGCAAGTTCTACTGATTGTGTGACGAGTGTCTGAAACTCTGGGGGTATTGTCGGTGGCGTTGCTCCGTCTTGTGTTCGTGTCTCTTGGTATGTCTTGGTATAAGGATTCCAATCCTTTCCCAAGCACATCATCTTCAGCTGCATCTTCGCTCCACCGGGGAATTCGGGTGTATAAAATCCACCTTGACCCGTTCCTAACTCGTTGCATCGTCGAATGATTGAGATTTGGGCTTCAGGTGTCAGGTATTCCCTTAATAAAATCATACCTGGTCTGATGACCTGACACTGTTCGTTGGTGTAGTAGTGGTTGGTGATGTCGATCTCTTCATGATTCAGGTTTACCGGTATCGGATAGCAGATACTAAAGCTTCCTAAGGTTATAAATTGCATCTACGTTAAGTACTATTTTCAACTACTTCATTTCTTCCATACCTACTTCAATTTATTTACTCATGCATTCATTCAAACAGTTACTATACTACTTAGTTATGCTACTTCAAGGATTCAAGGTTTAGATAATTACCTGGGCCGGATTCGAACCGGACCAGTCACGGTCAATAACATGAAGGACAGGCTGCCTCTGGGTGTGCGCCCTTATGAGGACCCCGGGATCCTGTCCCTATGGTGCTTGCTGGGCCGGTGCATCGCCAGATGCCACCTCCTTGCCCTCCCTCTGCTTGTAGCTTTGGAAGTTTCCCTTTGGCTTCCCATTCTCTAGGCATCTATTAGCTGTGTGTCCCAGCTTCTGGCAGTTGTAGCACTTGATATCTCTCCCATAGCAGTCTTTGCCAGGATGGTCTAGGTTGCACTTTCTGCACACATAGGTGCGGCCGTCGGAGAAGGTTTTGGTGACACCGGAGCCAGAACCTAAGGTTTAGAGGGTTAGCACATGTGTGCGTGGATATACTAGATATGATACTTATACGAATTAGAAATAGAATTTACCCTTAGGAGGGTGTGATCTCAGTGGCTTCGCAGCCACCGGTGTAGAATAACCTAGCTGAAGAAGTTCAACTGGTTTGCCCTGCTCAGCATGGGCACTGCTCTCACCGGGGGATTTCTTTTGGGATTGCTGGAAGAAATTTCCCTTCTTCTTTTTCCAGCTCTTACCCTGGTTCTGCTCCTCGCCATTAGTGTTCTTGTTATTGGCTTTGCGCTTTAGCGCGGTCTCTTCATCCCGTAATTGGCAAGTAATCTCAACGCGAGAAGCCGCGTGATAACACTCCTGAAGTTTCAGGTATTAGCCGGGATTCACATTTAAGAATGATAAGGAAAAGATTCACGGGATTCAAGGAATTTAAGGAATCGAATTGATACTAAGGGTTAACTGATATTTACCTGTAGGGAGGTAAATCTCGTGTAGCCCATACCGTACCGAAGGCGATGGCTCAGACCGCCATAGAAGCGATCGACCAACACCTGGCCGGTGTATCCTAGATCGGGAAGAAGATGGAGAATGGAGGTAAAAGTGCGGTAGTACTCATCCACGGACATCTTGTCTGTCATCTTTAAGGCATCCAGCTCTAGCCTTTTCTCAGTCTTTACGTGCTCCGGATAGTACTTGGATCGGAGGAGTGATGCAAAAGACTCCCAATCAAAGGTGGGGTCGTTGACATGTTCATGCTTGATTAGTTTCCACCAATCCATAGCCGCGTCCTTTAGGTAGTAGGCTGCAACTCTAACTCGAACTCCAGCAGGAGCTTCGAGTGTTTCAAACGCCGTCTCCATCTCGGAGATGTAGGCTTCTAGCTTAGCCGGATCACTCTCGCCCCTAAAGCAAGGAGGTCGGAGTTCCGCTACAGCTTTTACCCAGTTGGCTTCTCTGGGTGGAGGGGGAGGGATTGGTCCCGCTTGGTTCTGTTGGTTTTGTTGCATAGCCTGAATTACTTGTGGTAGCATCTGTGCTACCGTGGCAGCGACGATTTCAGCTATCGTCTGCGTGCCTGGTCCGTCATTGCCCCCTCCTCTAAGGCGACCTGGACCTCTTCCTGACATCTGAATATTTAACAGTTACATTAAGCTCCGCAAGATATGACTCAAAGGTCTTGGAATTTAAGCAAGGTATCGTTCTTAAGAACGTTAAGGGTATCCGTTGTTAACAACGGTAGTTCCTAGTTAGGTTTCTAAGTATTCGTCTTAAGACGGCTGAAATCCTAACTCGGTAATCTCCTATGCTCGGTACTATGGACATCAGAGCGTAACTACGCTCTGATACCACTTTTTGTAACATCCCTACCGCTAATCCTATGCTTACCGTCCAATCATCCTCTTAATCCTATCAGTGCGCAGCGGAAATACTACACTACTACGGCGGGTGAACAATGCCGCTAACCGCCCATACGATTAGCAAGGCTTACCTTACTTACAGTCACGGTCTGATGTTCAATAATATACCGAGCTACTAAAACAAACTTACCAATTACAAAATACCATGCATTTACATTAAAGGATTACCGAGTATTCAAAGTAGTTAATTACATCCTTCCACTAGTCTCCAAAAATAATGAGTCTAGAACACCACTCATCTATACCAATTCCGATTCTATAATATCCAAAAAGGTGTACCCCATGGTACACCGGCTAATCAAAATCTCCAGCCATGTACTACTTAGTACACCATTCATAATCCAATGTTTACATCCCAAAAAGAAGACAAGAAAATAAACTAAGTCTTCCACAGCTTCATCCCTCTCTTGCACCTGCATTCATATTAAAAACGGTGCCCCAAGGGGCTTAGCATATAGCTGCATATGAACTCTGCATATACCGAGTGCTAACAAGGGCACGCCGACTATTTGGCGACCACTGAACATGCTTGTTCATTAATTTCATACATACATGCTTTGCATACAATCATACATTCATGCACAATACAATTTACAAATCAAGGCAACATTACAATATCATACACCATACTTACCTTCACAAGGGTTAGCCAAATTAAGCATCCGGGTTAATCGGAATGCTATTTACTCTTTTACTCATTTCACTTTACTTATTCTACTACAACACTTACTTACTTACTTACTTTACTTACTCATTCTTACTTACTTATGCTCAAGTTAAGTCGGTATTACCTTCGGCCCGGGACTACTCCGTCCTACCACCGGGATTTACTTGACTCACCAATCCGGGATGCTACCCATTTAAGGGATTTGGGCCGCGGACCAGTTTAAGAGTTAGGAATCGGATCCAACCTCTTGTGTCTCCTCATCCTCACGCGTGGCCGAAACTATATCGGACTTCTTCTCATTCCAATTTAATTGCCAATTTAAGTTAGAGTGGTTAGCTTGTTAGGAATAAGTTAGAAGTCCAAACACAATAATAAACGGTCACAATACAATACAACATACATACAAGCACTCATATTCATCCATACATTTCATGAATTATACAAACTAAAATTTAAAGAGATGCAAATGATTTTAGTTGATATATTAAAAGCCTAGAAATAATCCTAGAAATCAACAAATCAATAGATCGTCGGGTTGCAAAAATCCCGGTCGTAGTAGTATAGCAATTTAGAAGCGACCAGGTGTCAATCCACGGGACTTGATAAAGTAAGTCTAGCCTAAGACAATGGGTAATTCAAAAGGGGTTGTTTTTGTTTTGGGATTTAAATAAATAACAAGAATGAAATAATTAAAATAACAGTCGGGAAAATAAATAACAGATAAAATAAAGTGATAGATGAAAGGGACTCTGGGTTCAGGTTAAAACCGTTTGATTAATTATGTCTACTGGTTAATTAAAGATAGATTGGCAAAATTCCTAATATTTTCTTAAGAGCTAAATCATAGTCTCAGAAGAATTCGTTTACCAGAAATGCGGGGTCTAGTCTAGACTCAAGCGAAACACATGAAAACGGATTAAGTACGAGGAATAATAATTTGCGTCTGCAGGAATAATTAATTAATCCAATCATAATTCCACAGATATACAGATTAATTTAACCTATCTATTTATCACTTGGTCGGATCAAAATAGATTTAGTAAAGCTTTTTAATAAACTCATGACATTTATTAAAAAGCGCAAGAATAACATTAATCGTAACATTCCGCAATTAATAAAAACCAGCAAAAATATAAGTTACGTAATTAAAACAAACTGCAATAAACCATCACCCAGAGAGTAAATCCTCTAAACCGACATAATAAATAAATAGACAGAATAAGAAATCATCTTATCTGACATCCTGATATTGCGTTGTTATTTGGACTGATAATATGTCAATTTATCGGTTGAATAATGAGTGTGAATGGAAAATGGATGAATGGATTATGGAGGTGTGACAATGGATCGATGGATAATGAGCAGATGGAGGATTGATGTGGTGGTATGGTGATGGAAGAATTATGAACAGAGGCGTAAAGCCCCTTACTGGGTGTGTGTCTTCCCCCGGTTACAAGAGAGTGCGATGCCAGCGTAAATCCTCCGTATTAGCATGGGTTCAATGATTTTTAATATGTATGCCCGCAATCATAATATTCCATGCCTCTGTATTTATTTGGTTGGCTAATGTAATGTCTCTGATCATTTGTCGTGCCTCTCTCCACAATAGCAGCCCAGGACTGCGCCTCTGTTCGGCCTGTCACAAAGAAATCAAAGATTGATTTCCCAGGTCTTCACGTGCATGGGCTGTATATGTCCAATGTGCAACATAACGACTGCTCGTGTGTGTTTATGTTGTGTTGTAGCCCATGATGTCAAGGCCCATGTAAATGTCTGCGCCAGTAGCTTCAAACTACTTCAAATCCATGCACGTATAATACATATGTATATATGTATTATATATATAATATGTGAGATATTTTCCTATATTTGAAAAATAAAATATATCAGTTGACATTAAACATAAATCTAAGAAAATCATATGATAAGTGTAAAATATGACATACATTGTTATAAAAATAGGAAGAATTAAAGCTCTAAAAGTATATATATTTCGCACTTATCAAACTTCCTCACACATAGCTTTTGCTTGTCCTCAAGCAAATACAGAATAAGACTACTCTTAAGGGCCGAAGTATTGAAAACTCAGGATCAAACAACTGCCAATGGAAAACAAGCAAAATGACAATCAAAAGAAAAGTTCTGCTACTAGCTGTAGGTTCTCAAAAGTGAAAAGTGAAAAAGAATGTAGTTAAAAAGCATGGAGAAGTTAGACTATAGAAACTGAAACAGAATAGTTTGGGATCCTCCACCATTTCTTTCCTCTAACCTTTGGATTACAAGGGGTGTGAAGTAACACCTTATTCCGTGATACCTTTCAACACCACATACTCATGATCAGAATAAGCAAAAATGAATTACACATTTAACTTTTCAAAGTTCATTTTCCTTAATCATTTTATTCTGCCATTTGCATATTTAATTCATCCCCTCAGACTTTTCTCTTCACCCATGTAGCGGCTTTGGACCTTCTATCCCAGATCACAGGACCTTAGGTAGATGGGTGATAAGGCACCCCAAAGACTTAATAACCGAATGAAGAGGCCTGTTCTGGTTCAGAAATTTTAATTCAGATCAGTGGAGTACCTTGCCTTATCCTTTCATTCCAAACTTTCACAACGTTCCCAAGATCCCAAACTAGACCAATTCCGTTTTCATAATCAGCTAATCCACCAAATTTCAGTGAAAACAGATTCACTTTGGACAAAACTTACATATAAACAGCCTAGAGCAGAAAGATTCTTGAGGTGGCCATCAGGCTTGTTTTCAAAACCTCAACAAAGATTTTCACCTGGAGATTCAACATTTATGGGCACTTAAAAGAATCAATCTTTTCAAATAAGAGGACAAACAAAAACAAATGTGGCATTAAGTGCAATGACAATATTTAGAAAGTACTCCTACGTCCTCACACTTAGAGGAGCATTGTCCTCATTGTTCATAAATTCAACCAAGAAGAGGACTTTCTGAATATTGCTAATTCATCAAAGGTTAACTAAAGATCCCATGGACCTGATTCATTCAAAGCGTAGGCTGGACTAAAATTAGAGTGAAAGGTCATGAAAATTCCCCTGATATCTTTAGATTGAGGAAGGGCACCTTCCTCACACTTAAGTTTTTAGCCGGGGTAGGAGTCTTCCTCACACTTGTTGTAAAGCAAGTGTCCAACCTTGGAGTGTCCATGATCATTGCTCCTGTAAGAACCTTAGAGAACACAAAAATTTGACACTTAAAAGTGTCACGTTAAACGCATGGGCTCTGAAGAGATTGAATAAAAATTCAAATGCTAAAAACAAGACTGGAAAATAAAAGCAAAACACAGATTAAACAGTAAACTACCACAGGGTTGCCTCCCAGTCAGCCGCCCTTCTTTATAGGCTTTGGCTAGACCATAGGTAGTATCAAGGAGAGCCTCCACAGCAGCTAGCAATAGCTTTCTTCAGTTTGAAATACCATTGTGAGCGCGGCTTTTTGGATGCTTTGGGAGGGGGAGCTGTAGTACAGATAGCATAGCAGAAAGAGAATTAATGGAAGGAGAAGAACTTTCAACAAAGCATATTCCTGGTGCCGGAGGCTGAGAAAAGGTATCGCCTAGGTACTTCTTCAGTCGAGCACCATTCACTTTGAACACTTCACCTGTCTTGTTCTCTAGCTCGTAGGCACCATAAGTAGTGATCCCCACAACTTTGAATGGACCTGCCCAATGGGATTTCAACTTACCAGGAAAGAGGCGCAGCCTGGAATTATAGAGCAACACTAGATCCCCTCTTATGGATCATGTGATCATGGATTCTCTTTGTGCGCTCTTATAAATTCTGGAGCTGTCATAGGCTTGCTCTCTGAGTTTTTCAAGTTGAGATAACTGAAATTTTCTTTTCTCTCCCGCAGTGTGTAGATCAAAATTAAGGGCTTTCAATGCCCAATAACCTTTATGCATTAATTCTACTGGAAGATGGCAGGCTTTTCAATACACCAGCTTGAAGGGAGACATCCCCATAGGAGTCTTAAAAGCAGTCCGATATGCCCACATAGCATCATCTAGTTCAACTGACCAATCCTTCCTTGATGCATTTACTGTCTTGTGCATGATCCATTTTAGCTCACGATTAGTCACTTCTGCCAGACCATTAGTTTGGGGATGGTAAGGTAACGCTACCTTGTGGGTCACCCATATTTAGTCATTAAGGAGTCGAAGGCTCGGTTGCAGAAGTGTGAGCCACCGTCACTGATAATTGCCCTGGGCACCCCGAATCTGGTGAATATGTGTTTCTTCAGGAATTTCACCACTGTCTTGGAATCAGCTGTGTGGCATGGAATAGCTTCTACCCATTTTGAGACATAATCCACATCTACTAGGATATACTGGTTTCCATGAGATGAAGGAAAAGGGCCTGTGAAATCTATGCCCCAGACATCAAAAAGTTCTACCTCAAGAATACCCTTCTGAGGCATCTCATGCTTTCTAGAGATGTTTCCCATCCTCTGACAGGGGTCACAATGGGAACAGAAATGGTGGACATTTATGTAGAGTAGGCCAATAGAATCCACATTCTAATATCTTTGCAGCTGTTCTTGTATAACCATGATGGCCACCTGCCTCTTTAGCATGACAGAATTCTATTACACTCTAGATCTCCTTATCTGGAAGACATCGCCTCATCAAGCCATCAGCACAGATCCTAAACAGATAGGGATCCTCCCAGAATATAGTGGTGGGTTTCTGACAAGAATTTTTCCTCTGGTTATAACTGTAGTCATGAGGAATTAAACCAGTAGCCAGATAATTGACTAGGTCAGCGTACCATGGTTCATCTACTTTTCCAATCTTGAACGCTGTCTCATCAGGGAAGAATTCGTTGATTGGGATTCCATCATCAGGGATATGATAAGTTAGGAATTTGTCTAAGTTTACTAGACTAATTCATGCTTAATTTTTACATTATGACATTAACTTTCCTCTTAATGCTTTAATTACTCTTCATTGTTATATTTGTCTCCAATGATCGATTTCATATGTTTTCAGGATAAAATACTCAACAAAGTGCTTAAATGAAGATTTTGGAGGTTAGAGCAACATGGGAAGTCAACCAGAGTCAAATACAAATTTTATTGACCACTGTTGTGCTTTATAGAGGGTCCGGGTTTGCAGCTGGGTTTATAAACCCGGACCACCTTGTCGCAGACCCTTCTGCCTCTTTTCAGACTTGGTCCGGGTTTGAGGATGGGTTTGAAACCCGGACCATACCAGGGTGAGACTCTTCTGCCTCCTTTTAGACGTGGTCCGGGTTTGAATATGGGTTAGAAACCCGGACCAATACAAGCGCAGCGACTTAATCAGTTTCGGAAATAACAGAACTCGTGCTTTATCTTTAATATCTCTTAGTATATCTTTTGTCCGACGTTTAATTAGAAGGGATTAGAGAGAGATAAAAGATAGATTCCTGTTATTATAAAAGGAGGAGAGGAGTTTGGCCAACCTGAGGGATATACTGCTGGAGCGCACAAAATCGCCACAATACAGAGAATTGAGTAGAGTTGGAGTTTGAGTCTGGTTTGGAGTTTGGAGCAGAGCAGAGTAGGAAGACCACCACGGAGACTTCTCCAGAAGTCTCAACAGAGTTCCTTCGTGTTCTCTATAATTACTCATACAGTTTTGTCTATTGTAAACATGTCAATGGCTGAGTAGTTTCCTTTAGATTTCGGTTTGCTATGTAACCCTAAATTGACTATTCCTGTTCCTTTGTGATTTAATGCAATTTGATTGAGTAAAGTTATTTTCCTTGCTTAATTTTTTTAATCGTTATAATTTGGCCAATTATAAGGATTAGTATTTTGTTAGCTTATATGTGACGACTACGGCTCCAATTGAATACAGGAAAATAACGGCTAGTTTAGAGACGGTAATTCCTCTAAGTTGCTAATTGACCAATAAACTAGATTGTTCTTAAGGCGGTTAGTAAGCAGTGGGTTCGTAACGAGAGTTAGAATTCAGTCTGTATTTATTACTAGTATTTGCTAAAGCGGGAGACCGGAGGTAAATTTCTCTTGTTCTAGGTTTTACTCAGAATTATCTTGTAAATCACTTAGGGATAGGAATCACAGATTTAGGGTGCAGTAGTAAACCGGGATCTCCTTTCCAAATCAGTTTCACAACATTTATTTTCCTGCTGGTTATTGTTTGCATTCTGTTACAGTTTCTAATTATCATCAAATCAAACCCCAATTTCTGTTTTAATTTGTTATTTGCCGTTTAGTAAAGATTTAAACTAGACCACATCGCCTCCTCTGGTTCGATACTTAGGGAATTCTCTCTATTAAAACTTACTAGAATTGACCGGTACACTTGCCGTTAGGTTTTACCCCAACAAGTTTTTGGCGACGTTGCCGGGGAGGCACGGTTATTTAGTTTAATCTTTATTTTGTTTATTTTATTTCCAGTTATTTATTTCGTTTAGTTAATCTGATTTTTGCTACTGTTCTTTTAATTTACGCTATCTTAGCTTCAGTTCACTAACTCTCGGTTTATGGTTTAAAACCCGTTCTGCAGGAGAACCGGAGTTCGAGCTCAATCTTGAGATCGAGAGGTTTGCGAGACAGCTGCGAAGAGACTTGAACCTGGATCCACCAGTTGAGGAGAGGGTGCTCGAACCACCTGTTGTTGAAGAGGTTCCAGAAGTTCAATCACCAGTGAATATGGCGAACAACGAGAGGCAGATGAGGGACTACACCCGTCCAAGTGTTGAAGGGTTGATGTCGCCAATTGTGATTCCTGCGCCACCAGCAGGGGCAGTGGCGATTCAAGACTCACTATGTGACCATGGTGATGAACGCGCCTCAGTTCAGCGGGACGGTCACTGAAGACCCGAATGTCCATCTCACTACATTCCTGAGATTGGTAGGAGCATGTTCGACACCAGCTTCGTAGGAGGTGGCCCGGCTCACTCTGTTTCCATTCTCTCTGAGGGATAGAGCCGCTGAATGGTTAAACTCGCTGACACCTGACAATATCACTACTTGGGAAGAGCTGGCTAATGCATTCTTGGCAAAGTACTTTCCACCCTCTCGGATGCTGACCATGAGAGGAGAAATTACAAACCTCAAGCAGTTCGCCGGTGAGTCTTTGTCTGAAGCTTGGGAGCGTTTTAAGGGAATAGTGAGGAAGGTACCACATCACGGTCTAGGTGAAGAGGTTATACTGCAGTCCTTTTACAAGGACTTGGATCCATCTAGCCGGTTGTTGGTTGATACTTGTGCTGGAGGTAGTTTGATGGAGTTGCCCATTACACGGATTAAAGAGCTGCTAGAGACTATTACTACAGCAGCTAATCAGTGGGGAGGTACAAGAGCAGGAGAAGCTGCACCGAAGAAACCAGCTGGGGTTTACGTAGTAGATTCAAACACTTTCTTGGCTGCCAAGATAGAAGCAATATCGAAGCAGTTTGAGCGTATGTGTGCAGTTATGAATCCACAGTCCAGTGCAGCAGCTCCTGAGGCTTTTCCACCTTGCGAGTACTGTGGTAGAGCTTCTAACATGTGCCAGTGTTCTCCACCACAAGAAGAGGCAGCGAACTATGTTGGTAACAGACCGGGTAATTATTTTGGGAATCAAGGAAATCCGGGTTATCAAGCTCAGTAGCAAAACCGTTACCAAGCTGGAGGTAACAACAATTACAATCAGAGGCCTCAGCAGCAGTACAATCCTTCCTATCAGAAGCAGCCATTGCAGAATCAGCAAGCACAAAATTCAGGTGCTGGAGCGTCTTCTAGTATGGATGCAGTTCTGGCCAGGATGAATGATTTCATCTCAGTTAATACGAAGAAGTTTAATGAGCTGGAAGCCTTCAATCAGGAGCACAGAACCTGCAACAATGACCAGAGGACTTTCAATAGGAATATCGAGACGCAGCTGTCTCAGATATCTCAGCAGTTAGCTCAGCGTCCTTTGGGTTCCTTGCCTAATCAATCAGAGCAGAATCCGAGAGAGCATGCCAAGGCTATCACGTTGAGGAGTGGTACACAGCTTGACCCGGTGGTCCCTGAAGTTGAGGTCCCTCTCCCCAATGTTGAGCAGAATGAAGAGACTTTTCCAGCAGGTTCGCAGGAGGAGCCACCAGCTGAAGAGGAGGTGGCAATTAGCAAGACTACTAAGACTTCCACACCTCCACGACGCGCAGTTGCTGACGCGCCAGTTCCTTTTCCAAACCGGTTGAAGAAGAGAGACTTGGATGAGCAGTTTGGTAAGTTTTTGACTATTTTTAAGAAACTGACCATTAACATTCCTTTTTTGAAGCTTTGAAGCAGATGCCAATATATGCGAAGTTTATGAAGGACATCTTGTCCAACAGACGTTCCTTAGTGGAGAAGGATACTGTGCAGCTTACTGAGAGCGTTTCAGCTGTGCTTTCGAAGAAGCTTCCACCTAAGCTTGATGATCCGGGTACTCCAGTCATACCTTGCGCGATAGGTAATGTGAATTGTGGTAAGGGTTTATGTGACTTAGGTGCAAGTATTAAACTGATGCCATTATCTATGTATTTGAAGCTTGGTCTAGGAGAATGTGAGCCTACACGAATTACTTTGCAACTAGCTGATAGGTCGATTATCCTACCTAGAGGTGTGGTTAGAGATTTAATTGTTTCAGTTGGTACTTTTGCTTTTCCTGCTGATTTTGTTATTTTGGACATGGAGGAAGACAAGGTAGTACCACTTATTCTAGGTCGACCATTCATGTGAACAGCAAGGACCCTTATTGATGTTGAAGGAGGAAAGATTATACTGCGTTTACATGATGAGCAGCTTGTTTTTGACATGACCAAGGCTGCTACTCACCCTTCTGATGTTCATGCTTGCTTTAGTTTGGATTGTATTGACACTTTGATGCAGGATTATTCTTACAGCCCCACGGAGCTGGATGTGTTGGAGAAGTGCTTGGTAGATTCCAAAGAGACCACTCATGATGACTCTGAGATTTCTACTACAGCATTTCAGCTCTCTGCTGGGAGACCATATAGGAGGAACCACAGAATTGAGGAGGGAACCGCTGGACCGAGTTCCAAAGACACTAGCTCCTTCTGTGGAATCACCACCTTCGCTTGAACTTAAACCGCTTCCTAATCATCTTAAATACGCTTTCCTAGTTCCTCCTACTGATTTACCTGTTATTATATCTAATGCCTTAACTGATGAACAGGAGGAAGCATTGTTGCAGATTTTGAGGAGGAACAAAGAGGCGCTAGGATGGTCCATTGCTGATATCAAAGGCATTGCTCCTACATTCTGCACCCACCGCATTTACCTTGAGGAGGATTACAAGCCATTGAGACAGCCCCAGCGGAGACTGAACCCACACATGAAAGAGGTAGTTAAGAAGGAGGTTATCAAGCTACTGGATGCAGGTATAATCTATCCAATCTCTGACAGCGAATGGGTAAGTCCCACTCAGGTAGTACCCAAGAAAGGGGGTTGACTGTAGTTCCTAATGATAAGGGTGAATTAATTCCTCAGCGTACTATTACTGGGCATAGAGTTTGCATTGATTATAGAAAGTTAAATGCCGCCACCAGGAAGGACCACTTTCCCTTCCATTTATTGATCAGATGCTAGAGAGGCTTGCAGGACAAGAATATTACTGTTTCTTAGATGGCTACTCTGGTTATTTTCAAATTCCGATTGCTAAGGAGGACCAAGAGAAAACTACTTTTACATGTCCATATGGTACTTATGCTTATCGTCGCATGCCTTTTGGTTTATGTAATGCACCTGGTACTTTTCAACGTTGCATGACTGCTATCTTTGCTGATTTTATTGAGAAGTGCATCGAAGTTTTTATGGATGATTTTTCTGTTTTTGGACCGACATTTGATGCATGTTTGAGAGACTTGGATTTGATCTTAGCTAGATGCAGGGAGACTAACTTGGTGCTCAATTGGGAGAAGTGCCACTTCATGGTGCAGGAAGGCATCGTGCTCGGACACAAATTTCTAAGAAGGGGATCGAGGTGGACAAGGCCAAGGTTGAAGTCATTGAGCAGTTGCCACCACCATCTTCGGTAAAGGATGTTCGAAGTTTTCTCGGTCACGCAGGTTTTTATAGGCGTTTTGTCAAGGATTTTTCTAAGATCTCTAAGCCTCTCTGTGATTTATTACTTAAGGATGCTAAATTTGAGTTGACAAAAGAGTGCTTAGAAGCATTTAATTTGCTCAAAGCTAAATTGATTTCTGCACCTATTATTGTTGCTCCTGATTGGTCGTTGCCTTTTGAGATTATGTGTGATGCTAGTGACTACGCGTTAGGAGCAGCTTTGGGTCAGAGGCATGACAAGGTATTGAGGATAGTCTACTACGCGAGTAAGACTATGAATGAGGCACAGAAGAACTACGCCACGATGGAGAAGGAGCTGTTGGCGATCGTCTTTGCTTGTGATAAGTTTCGACCGTACATCATTGGCAGCAAAGTCATCGTGCATACCGGCCATTCTGCCCTCAGGTATCTTTTTGGAAAGATTGATGCTAAACCTCGTTTGATCCGATGGATTTTGCTTTTGCAGGAATTTGACATTGAGATTCGAGATAAACCACGAGCGCAAAATGGAGTGGCGGATCACTTATCCCGTATGGAGATTCCTGACGATGGCAGGCCAATCAATGAGTATTTCCCTGATGAGTATGTCTTCATGATCGGCCATTCCACGGACCCTTGGTACGCTGATATTGCAAATTACCTAGCCAAGGGTATCATTCCTCCAGAGCTGTCATATCAGCAGAAGAAGAAGTTCTTCTCCACAGTCAAGCACTACCTTTGGGACGACCCGTTCTGTTCAAGGTCTGTGCAGATGGTATGATACGTCGTTGTGTATCTGAGGATGAAGCTAGAGACATCCTGACACATTGCCATTCTAGAGAAGCGGGGGGTCATTTTGGACCGGCTAGGACAGCCGCGAAAGTTTTGGAGGCTGGCTTCTTCTGGAAGAATCTGAATAAGGACTGTTATCAGTTTGTTTCCACATGCGACCAATGTCAGAGGCAGGGGAATTTATCCAGACGTCATGAGATGCCATTGAATTCGATCCTGGAGGTTGAGCCGTTCGATCTGTGGGGTATTGATTTCATGGGACCGTTCCCATCTTCCCAAGGTAACCTCTACATCTTGGTGGCAGTGGATTATGTCACCAAGTGGGCTGAGGCGATAGCAGCGCCGACCAATGATGCAAGAGTGGTACTCAAGTTTCTAAAGAGGAATATCTTTACCCGTTTCGGTGTCCCACTAGCAATAATCAGTGACGGGGGTA